>VDFB02272886.1:29130-140353 GCA_007258455.2 Sequoia sempervirens | reverse complement strand
ATTCAAGTTTCAATGTTTGGTTGAAATCAACGATGGAAGAAAGGTAGCAATAGAACAAGATATGGCTATGTTTACCTATTTTAGAACCAAAGGAACAAAAGGTATTTCCCATATCAATACTTCAAAATAGCGATGAAATATTAGAACAAAGGACCACATCACTCATCTCCCATTTGGAAAAGGTAAGCGCATGGCTATCAGTGATAAGTAATGGAAATAATCACAAAGAGTTTTAAAGGCCATTGTGCATCACTAATTCAAGACTTAAGATTCAAAAGTGATTAGAATTAGTAAAATAGCCAATGATACAAAGGGAAACTCATATCGCTCATCACTAATGTGAAACATAAAGCTAGAATTCTATCCATCATGAATGACCTAGTTAGCAATAAACAAGAATTTAAGTGAGATAATTTTGCATGTGCTTGCAAGTTGTTTTCAGAAGGGGAACACCTGGGACCACATAGAAAAAGGCCTCAGAAGACTTAGGATTATTTTATTCAAAGGATGTAAAGGTCAAATAAGGCTGATATAAGTCAACCTTATAAAACATATTGCAGACCTAGGCACAAGGGGTTGATAATACAATGGATTCAATGACATTAGTCACAACCTAACTAACTAGGAACCGCCAATAAGGAGTTAATGATGGATTATAATGCTGACAGGGATGAAAACTCAAGGGTTACTTAGGAAGGGCTTTGACAAGAGAAACCCAAAGTAATTGATGGTGGTCTAAACCCTAAGTCCAGATACATGAAACTAGCCAAATTTTACAAAATTTAGAAAATGGAACCAAAATTTTAGGGGTTCCATCAGTGGCTCTAGTTGAGGATTTTTATTCCTCTAGAAAAAAATGAGATCCAAGAAACTTAGGGGAAGTAGACTAGGCACAAAAAAAAAAACTAGGACTTTCTCTGACAAGGAAAGATAACCATTCCCAAGCAACCAACATATATACAATATTTACATGATTGTACAATGTATTCCCCACTCCACATTTTCTCAAAATACCTTTTTCATATGTAATCTTTTAGCCTACAATCTACAATTCAATAGGCTTCTACTTCAATGGCTAGTCCCATGCCACCAAAAACTTAGAACCATTCCTTTCCTCTGTCAAAAATTTTATTTTCTACTGTTTGTACTAGGCAAAGATTGAAAACATCTCCATGATTTGAACACTAGCCAATCACATTGTATTCATCACAATTATCCATAATTTCCATGTGACTGCATTTACCATTGTCATCATTAACCCTATCTAATAGAAAATTGCAATCATACATTAATTAGAGTCCATAATAAATGTACCATCGTATCTTATTTAGATCACCATCATACTCCACCCAATACTCATCCAACACTAGATTGGAAACTGAAAAAATTCAAAATCCATTTGATCGCTAGCATTATAAGGGTTAATAAAAGATTTATTTTGAACATCAAATTGGATACTCTCATACAAACTTTGTTTAGGATTTCCACTCAAGGACATATATCCTAACCCTTTAAAGTGATGTTGCAATTCCACTTCTAACATCTCATAGTAATTAGAAAGCTTATATAAAACCTTGGAATCATCATCTAGTTTCTCTCCCACACTAGATACACACTCATCTTGTGTAATGAAAAAGAAATGTTCATATGTAGGCATAATCTCAAATTGGTGTTCACATTCATCAAGGAAATGTAAACCACTCATACTGCCATATGCTCCACTTCCCTAGGAAAGTGATTCATCAGAAACCATAACATATTTGCTCTTATTCAGATCAAGGTCATTGCCATAAACCCTATTACTGATAACATCCCATGCATCAAATAATACTTCCATTTCATGTTCATTAACATGTTCTAGTTCATTCTTTAAATCACTATCTATCTCAAAGAAAAATGTTTCAATGGACAGATCAAATGACTCAGGATTAATAGGGCCGGCAACAAGGCACTCATGTACCTCATCCATTGATATGTATGATGACTCAAAGGTGAAAGGTTCATTTTAATTTGAATATTGTTCATTAGCAACTGAACAAGCTTCTTCATATCTTTCCTCATCAATACATTCTTTGTCAAAAACAATCATGTCCTTTTGTTCAAAAAAACTTGCATATTCTACTTTTTCTTCACATAGACAATTAGGAACAACCAGGACATGATCCTACTAGTTAGTATCACAATTTTTTTATCATTCTTAGCACTATGCTCAGGCTCAACGTACTGAACACATATATTCTTGTCTTCAAATTCATCATCATTCACAAAACTAGTATGCTCCAGTTTTGACAAGACTAGACTATATTCTAGGAATCCTTTGAACATGGAATTTTTTCATTCACTTGTAAGCGCAAAACCCCATGAGCATTAATATTATTGCATCCCTCATTCAAATAAAATATTTCTAGATCATCATCATAGAAATATTTATATTCTTTAGAAAAGTAATCAGAGGCCTCACTTTCTCCTTGATCATTATTGCAAGGGAATCCATCATTACCTAGGCTATGCTCAGGGTGTTTAGAATGAATACTAAAACTCTCAATCTCAATTCCTTGACTATTTACTTGCAATGATACTATAGCAATTCTTGCAAATCTATCTCTATCCTCATCATTAATGTAATGAATTGCACAAGGCCTATCTGTAAATTGATTACAATAATTGTTCTTACCCATATCACAAGATGGGTGTCCATTTTTTTATTTACCTTTTTCACATGCTTGAGTTATCTTTTGATTCTTTTCAATAGGGTGGCCACCACTGACACTTTGAGATACCATAATTTTTGCATAGTCACACATAGCTTCCTTAACAATTCTTATCAATCAAGAACTTGATAAAACCCCGAGCCTTCAATTATTGTGGCAAGGTACTGAACCTTGATTCAAAATTCTCACAAAATAAGTTAATGCATACTGAATCCTTAGGTTTGAACTTCTTGGGGATTTCCAACAAGGCATCCAAAAACCTTGCAAACAAATTATATGGTGATTTTCCTTTATATCTTTTCATTTTAAACAATCTCTAAACAAAAGACATTTGATCAGTAATACTTAAAATTTGTTGATGTTCAATTCTAGATTCATGAGTAGTTGCACTAGGTGATGATGGGAAAACCTAAACAATAGAAGCACCATTATCATGACAATTACTTCTCTTATATGTTCTATTTTTATGAAATGTGCTAAAGTAACTGACACTTGCAGCCATATACCCTTTCATCATTAAGTACCTCAAGTTGTTTTCAATATCCATGGCAATTTGATATGCATGATGCAATGTTGTAGACTCCTTGACTCTCAAAAAATAGCTCATTTCTTCATCAAATGCACCAAAATATATAATTAAACACTTTGCATCACTTGGTCTCATATTTTTAGTAATATCCCTAATTTACTTTTCAAATTTGAGATTAAAAGCTAGGACTAACTCCTTTTCATCCTTTTGAATTTCCATGAGTTTCTTCCTTACTGAACTTGGATTAATCCTTTTCCAAAAAAATTCTATAAATTCCACCATGAATTCATTCCATGAATAAATAGAACATATTGGCAAGCATGAAAACCAATCTCTAGCGTCTTCCTTTAGAGATTTGAAAACTAGCTTCATGACTTATCTCATAGTCTCCCATTAAGTCCATAAAGGCATACAGATGTCTATAAACTGACTCATAACCTTTCCTTGTAAATTTTGGAAAATTTTCCCTAACATTATTAGGAACAAGGTTTGGGAAACCTTGAATACCATTGAAGTTCAATGGCCTATAGCTCTCAATAGAGAAATTTCTTTGATGGCATGACAAAGGTTGAACACCCTAAAAAAATTTACTTGAAATTCCAGAGGGAGAATCAAGGGAATGATTTATTACTTCTACCCCTCAAAAATCAACTCTATAGGTGACCATTTACCACCCTATTCCTTGAATTAATCATGATTTTAAATTGAATACTTCAAAACATCTATGCCTTGGATCTTCTAATGGGAATATTTTAAACATAAGCATACTTCATCAAAATATAGAAAATTCTCATTATATTTTAGAAGCATGTAAAATTACCACTACCATTCCCTTTATTAGTTCTCAATTCACTTAATAGGGAATTAGAATTTTTTCCAAATCACTCAACATGGTTTTCACACAAATTTATCCTCCTTGAAAATAAAAACATGGGAAATACCTTGATATGTTTCTTTGAATTATGATTTTGACTGGAGAATGTTGCATATTTGAAGCTACATCACCATTCCATCTGGTTCTTTGCATAGAGTCGCCACCTCCTTTGTAGAGGAATAAACATCAACAATATGAAGTTTCTTTCATGGGTTGATTTCAATTCAAGCTTCCTTGATCAGTAGATTCACACATGAATCCTTTATGTTATCTTATCTCTTCTCACAAAATTTTCATTCTACTTTATTAGATACTCTCAAATAGTGCATACTAGTATAGATATCTCAAAGTCACCACCCACATTTAGTGAGAAATTATAACACAGTCATCGAATTATGGTAGATCTTGACAATATTTTTAAGTTTCAAGGGAAACACAATAGATTTTTGCAACATTTATAAGAATTGAATCTCTTTGACATCAAATCTAGACTTGAAAGATGAATTCACTTGCACAATATTTGAATCTTGCAAATTAAATAGTTATGAATCTCTAGTTACACTCTGACCTGAAACTTTAATGACTCTTTAAGGAAAGATGTTATTCTATCATAATTTTCTCAAGTCGGTCCCTAGTAAAGTTGCCAAATCTATTGTTTATTTTTTTTGAACCAAACTTAATCTCACTATATGCCTATGAATTAGCCACAATCCAATGATAAGAATAGGTAAGGATTGGCCAACAATCAAGTAAGGATTACTAGGCCCTTACTTCTACTCTTTGGGCTCTGTGAAACCCATGAGGGTGATCCTTAATATGTTCATATGATATTCTTTTGACATTTATCAAGAACATTTGAACAAACAAATATATTCCTATAAGGTGCAAATAGAATAAATTCATTAAGGATTTGGTTGAACCTTAAGTAAATTACTATCTATATCAAGGAATAAAATGGTATTTCATACAAATATGTTGTGATTAAAGGTGTTTATATGATTTTCATTATAATTCTAAGTTCTTGGCCAAGCTTAGGACTAACTCATTTACATTCAAGATAACCAAACAAATAGACCAATGCCTTATCTTTGGGTAATGGAGTCACATTTATAACAACTTGTAATACATTAGCATTTTGACTCAATAATTCATAGGCTATTGTCATATTGCATTAAAATATTCAACTCATTATGGTGAAAACAAAACTTCTTAGCAATCCTAGAATCTTCCTTCCCAAATTTGTGATCCTATTTAATCATTTTAATCAATTCCTTGAACTGGAGTAGAGATAAAACCACTCATTTAGTTAAAACAATTGAAGACAAACAAAAAATATCCTTAACCATTTTATTTATAATCTGGATAAGAAAATACATAAGAGGGAATTTTCTTTCAAACTTGCATTTTCATTTATACTACTACCATTGTAAAACTAATTAAGTTCATTACAAATCAACATATACCCTAGAATTCATACTAATCTATTCATCTATGCATGAATTTATAGATTTGTTGTTTCATGAGCATAGTTTTCCACCCTAGACCACTCAAGACCCAAAATTCATACCACTGTAACTGACCTTGATATCCCATTTATAGAAATATGGGAGAAAAAAACTTTAGGCCAAATTACCATTTAAATACTCAATTTACATTTGAAAGATAATTTTATTTTAATTTTAGAAATCTCCTAGATGCTTATATTTTCTCATTGCAAAATGGGAGGAAAGAAAAAGACAAAACCCATATAGTTCATTGAAGAAGACCAACCAACCTTACAAAAGGAATCATTCATCGTTATAGTAGCTCTAAAATCTCTCGCCCATGTTGACCAAAGAATATACTCCACATCAAAACCATAGACAAAAACTTATACATTTATTGAAAAGGATCAGCCCATTATTGTGGCAGTGTTGTCATCAAAAACAAAAAGAAAACCGAGGTGCTACTCTAATTATTTAGAATCAAAGTAGGCACACCTACTCCATTTTCTTGCTAAAAGTGGAGAAGCTACTACCCCTCCATCATCAAAATATTCTCGCTATTCGAGTGTGAGAAGGTAACGGTCATACGATGGGTCAGTATCTCCTTCATTGCTCAAAGGACCATCTAAATTCTCCATGGGAGAGTTACATGCCTCCCCATATAAAAATCATAAGCCTTGTGGTACTTATTCTTCTTCTTCCCACAAGACTTATCTAATTTTCCACCAAACTCACCCTGGTTATGACCAACAACCCTGCTCCTCATGTGGTAATTGCTCCTAACACCACCCTTTCTAGTTTTATTATATGTACTCCTCTTGCACTTTGGTGTTATAGGAGCTCCCAGTGTGCCATGTTCAATTTCAGGTGTTTCCTCCTAAGATTCAAGTAAACTAAGTCCCCTAGACCTTCTGACTGGTTGGACAGACTAACTAGCATATGTGCAAGATCATGATGGGCCAAAAAGTGGCAATATCATGGGTATGTGGCTGACGACTTTTTTTTACCCAAAACTGATAAAATGAAAAGGGTTTTTAAAGGAGATTCTCATATTTCCACCAATATAAATTATGCCTTACTTTGAATTTAATAAGTAATTATTATTCATTTTCTATTTGAATTATGACTAAAGTCCTAATTGATAGGCTGATTGAACAACATCTATAGCTTTCAAATGGTATCAAATTTTTTAATCCAAAACATGCATCACATTCTATACTTCAGATACTATAGGATTAAAAAAGAAAAAATGAATTTCATAAAGTTCTGACCAAGTTAAGGTGGTTAGACATACGAGTTTTTATATTTTTAAAAAGTTGTAATAAAAAAATCATAATTAATTATTTACTTGGAAAAACATTACAAAAAAATATGCATCACATCGAGACATGAGTCCTCTACTTATATATAAAATATTATAAAAATATATTATCATTTTATTGTGGTTAGGGTGGTTAGACAGACACCTACTTCTTATCTTTTCCCTAAAATTTAAGTACTATTGCATTGAAATTTCAAATTTTCACCAAATAGATTTTTTTTTAAAACAAACCTAGTAGTTTAGAAACTAAATTCAATTTGCTACAAATTCTATTATTACATATTTTTGAAATAATATAAATAACTTATTCAATTTTTTAACGTCAAGTTTCCTAACTCTAATTTTTTTTTAATCTTTTGCCACTTAAGGGCTTGTTTTTTCCATGATGATCTTGCACATACCCACTAGGCTTACTCATTCTCATGGGGAATAGCACAAGAACTAGAAAACCTCAATTGTAAGAAAATTTTCACAAGTTCTTTCTCTCGAATTGAATTTACAGAAAAGAAACCCTCATAACCACAAAATTTTTACTAGCCCAAGTAGGAACCTCAAGCAATTAAGCACTTACCACCCAAGGAATTTACAAATCAAAATCTAACTCATGCATAATGTAAAACATAGAAAGTATGCATACCCACTTACCCGGGAAAACCACTTTTATTATCTTTACAATTACTTGCCTCAAACTCACATGTTTGTTCTCAAACTCCTAAACTAGTTTCTCGGTTGTTGGTGACTACAAATGGTGAGATAAAACAATAGGACATCATCATTAAGTAGAGAAACTAGAGTGTGTAGGCATTAATGATCAAGGAAGGCTCACACAAACAAGCTGACAACTAACCTCTCAACTTTGAATCTTGGTCATCGATCTTTTCTTATTTAAAACACAATCAATGATGCTCCTCAAGAATCACTCCTTGCTTTTACAACTTGTGCCTAAAAAGTGGCAATAACATCTCATAAATTTCCACATCACCCCTTAATCCCATTAGTCATCTATAATCTGACAGTTTCCATGTATCACCATTCTAGTCTGTACTCCTTCAATTTAATCAATGAGGTACCAAGAGTTGATAGTGACAGGAATATTCCTTCGATGATTCCATCACCCATCACATATTTTCCTTCCTTTCCTAGAGTTCCATCAACAATGTGAGCATCAGCATGATAAAATATCAACCATTGGATCACGTTCCACCCCTAGCTAATCTTTGACCCACATCTCACATTGTAGATTCAAGCTTCAATGTCCAGTTTAGATCAGCGCTAGAAGAAAGGTAGCGATGGAACAAGATTTGGCCATGTGTGCCTGTTTCAAAACCAAAGGCACAAAAGGTTTCACCCATATCAATACTTTAAAATAGCAATGACATATTACAATACAGGACCACATCGCTCATTGCCCATTTGGAAAAGGTTAGTGCATGGCTATCAGTGATAAGTGATTGAAAGAGTCACAAAGAGTTTTAAAGGCCATTGTGCATCACTAATTCAAGACTTAAGAATCAAAAGTGGTTAGCGATAATGAAGGAGCCAACGATACAAAGGGAAACTCATATCGCTCATCGCTATTGTGAAAAATAAAGCTAGAATTTTATCTATGATGAATGTCTAAGTTAGCAATAAATAAGACTTTAAGTGAGATAATTATGCATGTGCTTGCAAGTTGTTTTAAGAAGGGGAACACCTAGGACCACATAGAGAAAGGCCTCAAAAGACTTAGAATTATTTTATTCAAAGGATGTAAAGGACAAACAAGGTTGATCATTCAACCTTATCAAACATATTGCAGACCTAGGCATGAGGGACAGGTAATACAATGGATATGATGACTTTATTCACAACTTAACTGACCAGGAACCAAAAATAAGGAGTCAATGATAGATTATAACACTGAAAAGGATGAAAACTCAAGGGTTACTTAGGAAATGCTTTGACAACACAAACCCAAAGGCATTGATGGTGGATGAAACCCTAATTCCAAATACATGAAACTAGCCAAAGTTTACAAAATTTAGAAAATGGAACCAAAATTTGAGGGGTTCCATCACTATCAACCTTTTCTCTCACCTTCTGCCATTTTTCCCAAACTTGAGAAAATGGATTAATGTGTAGATAACCTAGTGCTTTTCAAACACCCACACAATACTAACTACCCAGATAAATAGGGATCTAATACAACTTGTTGGTAGGAAGGGGTAGCAAAACAACAGTGTAGTGTTGTTACTATGTGATGGGAAAAATTGAAAATGACAAACAGAGTGCAAAGGCAACAAAAATATGACACACAAAAAACTATATTCATATATTCCTTCTTGCTTTTAAAATTACACAATCACATAGGACATCCTCTCTTTTACATGAAAATAATATTCTTCAAACAATATTGGACCATTGTCCTAACTTGGTGCTACACTCACACCTAAACATAAACTGATTGTTGTTATGAAGTTATTGTTGTCACTACGTTGCATTTGATAAAATTCATGTGCATTGTTTTTGTCTACTTGTCTTCTACTAACATTCCTTCTATTGTTGTAGGGTCTTCACAAAACCTGACCAAAAACTAATGAATACATTCCTTTTGTTTTACTTTTCTTGCAGGCTCAAAAGTGAGTGCTCAAATTCAAAATTCAAACTTACCTAATGCATTAAATGTTGGTAGGTCGAAACAACGCTATAGGTTTACGTAGAGGGTAGGGGAAGGAGATCCCCAAAACTGACAGGGATAGAAAATCCTCTGACAAGGATTAAATATTTCCAATAGGTAAAGTTATAAAAATGAAATTTTATAAAATGCCATGTCTTTGGGAAATTATATTAAAGTCATAACTATTAATTTATTTTGGTGAAAATATGAAATTTACCATGGGCATAAATTAAAAGGTGTGTGGGAAAGTAGGTAACTTAAAACCTTCCTTGCGTCCCCGCAAGGCTAGATGAAGAGTGTGTGGTATCACGACAAAGAAAAATATTTTTGCAATAAAATGTGGTGAATGTTTTTAGGGAAAATATATAAAAGTCAGAATGTTAAATATTATCTTGGGAAATATAAATTTCACTGATAAATATTTTCACTGAGGAAGTTTAGGAGTAGGTAATTATTTTACTTGAAAAATATGGTGGAAATTCATACAAGTAAATATAAAAATGAAATTGTTGGAAAAGAAGGATAATCATCATTAAAATTAATTTCACAGAGATGCAAATATAAAATAAATTAAAAATAAAAAATTTAATGGAAAAAGATAATTAATGTAATGAAGAGTTGTGCCAGATGGATAATTAAAAATTTGTGATAGTTTGAAGCTTTTCGCTTCCTTCATTTACATAAAAGAAGGAAACCAAGACAGAGTAGAAGAGCATCAGCAGGGGAGTCAGTTAGGAGAAAATTTTGATACATATTCTATTTTTTTTTTTGAAGCAGATTAATTGAATGAAGATATAACTAGTGACTGAATTATGGTTTCAATTGTTTGTTGAGATTAATTGATAAATGTTATATTTCTATCTCTAGTTTTGTTTTTCCTTGTTGTTTAAATCAATGTATCAATGATATATTTGATTTATCAAGACACATTCATTATGTTTGTGTGGTTAATTTAACTAGTTCCTTCAAGGAAGGATTAAATTATTTTAAGTAAATCACAGTAATATAGGAAAACCATTGGGATTGATAAGAATATCATGGTAACATCTTTGCACATTTATACAAGGTATAAACATCTAAAGTGCCAAACAATTCAAATTTCAGCCAAAAGGAGGACATGTATATCATTTTGCATTCTTGACTCAATTTCCTAGTAGAAGGCACTGACCACATCTATTTTAAATAGTATTTTACAAAACCTTATTTATACATTTTAATTTTTAGTAGTAGGAGTAGAAGTGGAAGTTAGTGTTGAATTATCTATTTCAAACCTTCATGCCCATGCGAAATAGATTATGAGTGGATGAATTAATTGAAGAGATTGGAATTAAACAAACCCTCTAAATTTTTTTGAGGTTTATAATCTTCTTAATTGTCACCATTTTAACCTTGGATAGTTCACATTCATTGGTGATCAAAGTACACACACCTAGGCATAGTAGAACCTGAAGAGCAAGAAATTCCAACCATCTTGGTTGATTTTGTTTTTTGGCCAGATCATTATTAAACTTGAAGAAAAATATTACAATACTTTTAGAGTTTAGAAAACTATAGATTTGGGAGCCAATAGTACAACTGAGAGGGGGGTTGAATCAGTTGTATACTTTTAAAACATCACTGATAGAGCAACAAACTCCTAGAAATAACCAATTTCACAGAGAACTTCACAATGCACAAGAGAAGCAAATGCTCTTTCACTGAAGAGAAAATATCCTGAATATGAGATGATTAATGTACATAATGCTAGAGGATTATAAAGCCATAAAAATTTTGATGGGTATGCAACTACCCAATATGGGAATAAATTTTTTTTTACCCTATTAAATGCAAAGTATGTACCTAAGTTAAAAATTAAGCCTAAGTAAATATAATTTACTCTAACACCCCCCCTTAAGTGCAACTTAGGGAGAATGAATGAAGATGAAATATGGGTCCTGGCTACACAACCATGTTAGGTACCCATTTACAATGCATAAAAATCTCTCACAAGTGAAGAAAAGGAGAAGAACCCTGTGGGAAAAAACCGCTCTCTAAAAGAGAGAAAAAAAAAAAAAAGAGATGATGCATGTATGGAGGACTCAATCATACCCCCCAAGTACTATGTACATCAAATATATACAATAAATGATCCCCCCATACGAGGGAAAGGAGGAGATATCATATCTCCCCCCTAATGTAGAAGCTCTAATGCCAATGAAGTATGCCTAAAAACAAAAGATGATCCAATGCCTGTAGGCAACACCTCTTCCCTTAGGAAGGAACAATTCCACTAGATGAAGAAGGAACCACTCCATATCTAACTGAGAAGGGGAAGGAAGTCTCCAAAAATAGGAATCCATCACATAATTGTGATCAAACACAACCAAGAAATGTGACAAATCAAGAGAAGGCAAAACCAAGTCAACCTCCAAAACCAATATGAGAGAATCAACTGGCATGCTGAACCTTTCATCAAAGAGGAGAGAAATCCCCTCAAGTGAATCTCCCAAATATTCAAGGTGAGTCTCTATAATCAAATTAGAGATGCATACTAAGTACTCATCCAACAAAACAAGATTTGAGGGATAAAAAATAGCCTACTTCTCTAAAGGATCAATCTCTGAATCAATAGGAACAATATCATCATGAGTCTGAAGTACCCCAAAATGCAGATAGCCAATATTACTATCAACATTGGCCAAGTGTGTGTGAAGTACATAGTCATCCTCTTTAACAAAGTGAGAGAAGCTATAGAGTTGAGATGCATGGTCAGAATTACCAACAACAATGAGTTTACTAGAATTAGCTTCTCTGATAAACATAGAATCGGTTGTAAACTCCACAGTCTTAGGAACTTCACCATGTTTGATCTAGTATATAGACAGAAGATTTGTGTGCAACTTTGGAATGCACAGTACATCCTGAAAGTAGCCATCACCTATGTCAATAGTGCTTATCCCTTGAACATCCAACAACTAATTGTTCCCCAAATTTTTTTTGGAGGTGTCAGAGGGGTGCAAACCCATGAAAGGATAGGGTGGAGAACTCATGTGGTGAGATGCACCAGAATCTAGGAACCATCTATCACATTAAGAATCAACTGCAGAAGTTACTAGTTAATGTCCCTTACCCATGTAGTGCTTATCTTCTTTACTATTTACAATGCCTACACTACCAAACTGGGTGGGCTTGGTGGATGGAGTAGATGAAGATGTAGAGGTTTTAGAAGCATACATAGAAGATGGCAGTGGGAATTTTTTTTACTAGAGAAGGTGGGAGAGCTCATCTATCTTCTTTGTGTAACAATGATCCTCATCATGCCCCTTCTTTTTATAGTATACACAATTGGCCTTTTCCTTCTTTGTATTTTCTTCTTTTGTAGTATTGGAGGTCTCATTTGACTCTGTTTTGGGTTTAGGCTTCTTTTTCCCCTTACTCTGTGAGCCATGTGCAACCAATGAATGACTTGTAGAGACCCCCTCCAACTAGGAAATTTTTTCATGTTCCCTTATTAACTAGTCACAAAATGTCTTAAAAGAGGGCATATGAAATGTACTACCTAATGCATCCATTTTGGAGTAAAAGGTAGAGGGAAACATAGCAAAAGGACCTCTCAAATTTGACAATATCAAGAAGATAGACTCCTTATCATTTTTGGTCTTTCCACATCCTGCTAGTTGTGAGCTTATTGATTTGAATATCACAAGAAAGTCATCAATATTAGGAAATACTTCAAGGACAAGAGAGTTTAACTCAGCTTCTAATTGCAATACATAGATCTCACTAACCTGACCAAATAGGTTTTCTAACTTATCCCATATTTCTTTAGGTGTACCCAACTCATCAATATGGAAAAGAAGACTATCTAAAACATTTAACTTCATCAACCCCATAGCTTGGTCACATTTATTTTGATGGGAAAATATTTCATATTCTTTGGTTAGAGAAGGTTGGGTAGCATTTAGAGTAGACCATAGACCCTAGAACTGAAGCAATCTATGCATTTTAATTTTCCAACTATGGTAGTTGTGGGGAGTTAATAATTCAATGGTTGGAGGGGGATCCATGATAAAATTGCACTAGAAAAATCAAAAAAATCTCCAATAAGGCAGCCTCTAAAAAATAAATTTTCACCACTTTGCAAAAAAAATATCTCCAAGGAAAAAACTAATTTTTGAGAAATAATTGAGCCAAAAAATTAAGCACCTTGATCAACCGAGCAGCCTCATCACAAAGCATAATCTCAAGCCTCTTCAACGCATGTGAGACTTGCTCACACCAATCTTGTACACAATAGTGCTATTTGAATAGAGAAAACATCCTCCACTTAGTCAATGTGGGATTAAAGATTCCAAGAGCACTTCGCAAAAACCTTTACACGGGCTCACCTCCAAACCCTCTAGCCAAAATATTTGATTGCAAAATTTAAAGTTTGAAAAAATGTTTCATCTAAGAATCAGAAGGAAATGCCTCTTTACAGTAAAAAACTGCAGCTTGTTCAAAAACACCCACACCCAGACAAATGTCCCACATAGGTTTGCAACAAGGAAGAGCCTCCAGGACATAGAGAACTATTGTGCCCTTAGCACACATGCCCCGTTTGGAATGGGGACCCTCTTTTCTTTCACCTTGTCGGGTCATTTTGGGGCTACCTCGTTTTGTGTGCCCCTCTTTTTTTGATATTTCAGATGGTTGGTGTTGCTCCAAAGTCCCACCATAAATCAACCATGCCCTCCCCTTTTTGGTTTTGCTGTGTTCTGGCCCCTTGCGGGGTCCCTTTGGCTATTTGGCCCTAAAAACTGCCCTGGGGCCTGCCGGGCCTGGGCGTCCAAAATTCCCTAACCAGATTTCCCCGCTGGGATTGACATTTCCTGCGGCGTTCGCTGGGCATCCTTCCGTACCCCAGGGTCCGACCCACCTCTCGCCGTTTGCAAACTTGTTAAAATCTTTTGGGTGACGCTCGCCCCTCCGGGCCCCAAGCCCCAGAAGTCTGCTTCTAGGGTTCCGTATTGGCTTCACCATCCACGATGATGGATTCCATAAGTCTTCCCGGCCCCTGGGTCCCGCCTTTCTTATCGTTGTCTGAAGGTTGGAGGCCATCTACCTGGCGTCGGCCTTTCTAGGTCTGGCTATTCGGAATTCAGTTTCCAGAATTTCGTGACGATTCCACCATCCCTAACGGCGGATCCCTGGCAGAGTCCCGCCCTCCGGGACCCGAACCGCTCCCTGCTGCCATCATTCAACCAATGAGAAATCATCAAACGACAGTTGTCACGTAACGTCTCCCTGGCCACCGTGTCCTAGACTTCCCGCCGCTGCCGCCCTTTTTCAAATTCCACCAACCTTTTCTCGTGGTCGTACGGGCATTTAATGCAGGCATTCATGGCGGTTGGGGTATAAAATACCCAATCCGCCCAAGTCATTTTCACAAACAAGATTGGAGCGAATTGGAGAAGCTATC
Organism: Sequoia sempervirens; assembly: GCA_007258455.2. Classification (NCBI taxonomy): domain Eukaryota; kingdom Viridiplantae; phylum Streptophyta; class Pinopsida; order Cupressales; family Cupressaceae; genus Sequoia; species Sequoia sempervirens. Next base: position 125,338 of record VDFB02272886.1, on the reverse strand, counting down.
ATCTGGAGCCCACTGCCTTTGCCAATGTCACGATCATGGCCCTTAGCATCACTCTGACCACTTAGCGTATTTGAGGTAGGCCATCCGCCTGCCATTCTCGAGCTTCGTTTCATCATTTTGAGATATCTAAATGAATTAAATAATTGATAGGGGTTTGTAATACGATAGAATATCAAGTTGTGCGCCAAACCCATGTGGTAGAAACCAAGCAAACCACCTAAAATGCCCTTCTTGCCGATTCGGGACTTCTCCCTGCCGCGACCATTCTTTGCATAGGGAAAACGTCTGCCCTAGGCTCGAAGCCTTCCTTTTCCATCCAAATTCAAACTTCAAACACTCGCCGATGGCAATCCTCCACTCCGGGCTTGATTTGTCGGGTTTCCTAGCTCAGGGTTCTGTTTGCCTTTCGCCGTGCTTAAACTGCAAACCTACCCCCGCCTCCCGACTTCTGGACCCCGACATGTTCCTCGCCGTCTAAACTTGAAAATTGAACATATGTCCTTTTGTCCCCTCAGGTTCTGAACCCCGGAGCTCCATCCCTGGAGTTCCACCTGTGTTTTGTCGTCTCCAAGGGCAAGCGTCACTTGGCTTCCCGCTCCCCAGGCTTCGCCCTCATTTCCGCTGTTAACTTCTGGCGATAAAATTCTTATGTCACTGACGCCTTCGGGCCCCGGTGCATGGACTTCCAGTTTTGAAAGTCTGTCTCTCGCCCACCGTCGCTAATAGCGAACCCCGTCCGGCGTTCTGACTTCTGAGATCCGGGCGTCGGGTTTCTTTGGTCTGTTTTCCACTGTTTTCCACAACGGGGTCTTTTCGGCGAAGTCATCAATTCCTTCAGGGCTCTAGGCCTCGCCTTCCGCTCTGCCATTGTCTTGCGTTTTCACATCTACGTCCGTGAAACTTCTCGAGCCCCAGTGTCTGGACTTCCATTCTTGGAAGTTCGTCGCTCTCCCGCCGTTGGGGAGATTGCACCCTGTCTGCCTGGCTGCTGGGACCCGAGCTTCCATCTGCCATGGGTTCTTGCCAAAACTCCTCGCAGCCGTCAATGCACCGGGCCCCGTGTCCCGGGATTCCGGTCCTCGCCCACTGTTCCAAACAAAGATCCCGCCCAGAACTCTGCCCTCCGGGCTCCAGCCTGCCGGATGCCATCAAGATTCACAAATGCAAAATATGCTGCCGGACTTCTCCTCCTGGACTTCCGTGCGAGGATTGCCATCCCACCCAGCAAAGTTCGCGCGCCTTCTTGACGTCACTGGCCCGAGCCTTCGAAAACGAAATGACTTAGCATCGGCCACCTTTTGTGCCTCCAGGCCCTAGTCCTCAGACTTCCACCTTCGGATTTTAGTCTATTGTCCACCATCACCAAATGCTATCTCCTGGCAGCTTTCCAGCTTGAAACCTCCAAGGCCCCTTAAATTGATCCTAACAAGCCCAAATTTAGAATCTAACCTCGACCCACATGCTAATTTTTGGCCCTCTTCATCATGAGCTTCTCGAAACATTAAAATTTGGCCAGGGAAGGCCTCTAGGAGCTTTTCGTTGCGTTTTCCCTTCCAGACAGCATTCCTGCTAGGGAAGCCCGGCCCCCTGGGCCCAGATTGTCCAAATGCCCTAAAATGAAGATTGATAACATCTAGAGATAAAATCCATGATATGTTTGATTGATTACTTCAAGTAGATGTTGTTTTCGAGATATGGACTAATATGAATGCTTTTGATAATCTATTGCACTGACTTTACCATTGTTTGCAAAATATATAGAATCGGGTGCGGGAACTTCAGGGGCATCCGCTGAGAAGGACAAGGGTAAGAAGTCAAGAAGGACCCCTCGGGGAAAGGAAGACAAATATCAAATGAAGTATCGATTCCAGGGCGAGCCGCTCCACTCAAAGGTCACAACGGACTGTAAGGAAATTTTAGATACTAATATTGGCCAAGTGGATATAGATGAATTCACTCAGAGGATTAGGGTCAACCTGACAACAAAGAACGCTAGATTAATATGGCAGAGTGGAATAGCCAAGGCCACCGGTTTCCCTCCCTCTCTCGTTGTGCCCGAACTAGTCATGGCTTGCCGAGAAGCCTATCATATGGATACCAAAACAATTGTGGATAAAGAAGGAAACATCCTTGCAGATATGTCACTAGAAGGGATCACCAAGACCTTCCACATTCCCATGTTCCAACACATGGAGGTCCCCACATTAGAAGAATGCCAAGTAGCATGGGATGCTAATCTAGTAGGGTGCAAGAAGTCAATCAACCTCCATTGGCTTAAGAAAAAATGGGGCAGCACTGCGAAGGTTCCCCAGGAACTCTTCTCTAGCAATTTCCACAAGGATTACCATGATCTGTTGACCATGTTGAGCAGGGTTATGCATCTTCCAACGGCCGCCTACATCCAGGAGTGGATGGCATACTATATTGAGCAGATCCTGCGGGGAAATGAGGACGTTACAACCAAGGTCTCATTCTACTTGGGAGGCATCATTAGCAACTGCTTCCACAAGTAGTTTGTCAACGTGAAAAAGAGCTCCAAGTTCTACATGACCTCCTACCTCATTTACTCCCTGGCAGATCAACAACAATACAGCGGGTTGTTTGTGGCACCTGATTAGGGGCAAAAGCGAGGACTTAAACCCTTTGACAAGTATCTGCAGCTCCAGTACCGCAACTTCAAAAAAGAGTACTGCAGGGTCAATGACGCCTTCATTGGCCACATCATCAGGTTGATCACTAGAGACTTCGAGAGGAGGGTCTCCCACAGTGCCAGGGCACTCCTAAAGCAATATGCTTTTCTATTCATCCAATTTTCAAAGTTTACGTACATTCAGGACCAAGGTTTCACTGAAAGGCCAAATAGATTGCCTCGCTACCCCAATGATAGGATCATCCTCCTTGAGCTCTCTCGGCAACTCCAACACCTCCAGGCCATCTTCAACAACAAGCACATAGCGGGGATCTCCTACCCCATGACCCTTGGCGAGGGAATGTATAGACTGCAGACGTCCCAATGTGTCGGTAACTCTGAGAAGGAGCTCAAAGAATACCATTTCAAATAGTACACTGCGCACCCACGAATGGATCCACACGGCCATGTCAGAAAAACCCTGGGGCTAGCATATGCCTATCAGTACCACATTAAAGATTTTTGGGCTGACTGCCAGGATGACTAGGAGGTGCGTGCAATGCACTACATGCACATGACTGTGCTATTCCTGAGAAGAGTGCAACCATTCCTGGTGCCAGACTAGGTTGAGGAGGATGAGTCCACAATCATGCACCCGAGGTACCCTGTAGTTGCCAACCTGCTAATACCATCAATCAACTGGGATGAATATGAGGTCGATGACCTAGACACCATAACCCAACCGATTCTAACTCGTACCAGGGAGTGGATCGATGGGCAGGTGGCGCATCTAAAGCGACAAGGGGCGGTCCTGACGTATGAAGGGATTAAGAGTGAGCCTAATGCCACGGAGGACGTTACTGCCACCATGTCGACTGGCAAGACCTCCAAGTCTCCTCCAGTCACCAGGTCCCAGAAAAGGAAAGGAACAGAGAACGCATAGTCTCCAGATCCCAAGGAACAAGTGAAGAAAGAAGCGGGAGGCTCATCTCCCAAAAGGCTTAAGCAAGCAGTGGGTACAATAGAGTTGCCGCCTCCCTCAGCTCTTCATGCTCCTTCTGTTAACCTTCCCGCCTCCCTGGCCATGGTCACCACATCTCCGTCGGTAGTGGACATTTCTGTCCATCTTGCCCCTTCGCCCCTGGCTGAGTTAGTAATTAACGTTGACTCTTCTTCTGGCATGACCACTCCCCCTTCTTTTGCTGCTATGTCGCCAATCACATCGCTCCCCCTGGCAACGATAACATCACATGTTTCCCTTGCCACTATGCCCGAGGCTCTTACAATGCACATGCAAAATCTCCCCCCTGAGTTCTCCTAGATCCTAATGGATCCAACTCTCCAAGCGGCCCTCGCCCAAGTCCTCGCGACTGCTTAGCCTTCACAACCACCAACAGGGCCGCCAGCTATGGAAGCCACGATGCAAATCTCAAAAAAGTTGGAGGAGCGAGATTAGGAAGCCTCGAAGTCTATCGAGGAGGAGGCCGATGAGTATTATGAGCACCCCAAGTACGAGCATCGAACCATTGATAGGGTGGTCTATGAGGATGAGGAGATAGGATCTTCTGAGAGTGGAGATGAAGAGGGTGGCTTAGGTGCTAAGGAAATCCTCTAGACATTCGATGAGGACCTTGAGGAGGAGGTGGCACTGTAGCTAAAGGACGTTGGGCCAGAGGTAGAAGAATCACCATATGGTGAAGAGGGGCAGCCACCAGAGGGGCAGCAGCAAAAAGATCTATCTGAGGTTGAAGCCCATGTTGACAAGAGTCCCGAGGCCAAGGCTACCGAGGAGAAGAAGAAGCAGCAAAAGAAAAAAGTCCCATCCGGAAGCCATCCACTAGGCTGCCTGTCAAATGTCTTGTGTTTGTTCATGACTCCAACGAAGAGGAGGAGGATGCTGCGCAAAAGAAAGGAGAATCCCAAAAGGAGGAGGAAGAAGTCTTGCCTTTGACTGAGAAGGGCGAGGGTAGACGTGATTCACCCAAGGATAAGTCTACTATGCCCGAATGGTTGGAAAGGCAACTTGAGAAAATGACCCCAGTGCTGAAAGACCCAAGGGCAAGGTTGGAGGCCATCTTGGCTCGATCCCAGATCACAACAAAGAAGGATAAGAAGCCCAAGGTCTGATCCAAGATAACAATAGATGTTTTTGGCTCCCAAGTAGCACAAATTGTAACGCCTACTGTTGGCCAAGCAGGGGTGAGTTATAACATCTCCACCATTGACTTAGGGACCGCAACCAAAGAACAGAAGGTTGAGCACCTTGAGGAGTCAGTGGCCATAGTGGTGCACCTGATAAAGCAAGACAAGGTCTCGAAGGATGAGCTCAAGGTGCAGGTTGTAGCGTTAACAGACTACATACAACAATGGTCCTCAGTGGACGACCTGCCCACTACTTCCACGGCTTTGCCGCAATTGCTTTCCAAAGAGAAAATAGACAATATGGAGAGAAGGAAGAACTTGGAGAAAACCACTGAAGACTGCTTCCAACAAGTCTCATACATCCAGAACATGGGAATCAGTAGAACTGTGTGGATGGACAACAAGTTCTTAGACTTAATACAATCTCTGGAGAGCACGAAGAGGCTCTGCACCAATTTTTCCACAACCTACGACTCCACCTTCCCAAGGATCAAAGCTATCCTTCAAATGCCTGAGGCCATGTGGGAGGAGAAGCTAGAGCTAAAAAAAGAGGATCACTGGCTAGTGGATGTATGGCACAGAGACCTCGACAACCAAAAGGAAAGGTTGGAGCAAATCCTAAGCAGGGTGGATCCAGATATTGAGTGGATCAAGGAAATCCAAGTGGAATGTGCCTGGTATCTCAAGCTGATGACGGGCTATGATATGCCCACTGTGCAAATGGATCCAGAGAAGATCAAACCATACTTCTAGGAGAAGATGAAGGAAAAGACGGCTGGAGAAATCACAATGGAGTTCCTGAGTTTTGTTACATGCGCCTTCGACCAATCGGAGCTATTTAGGGACCAAGGCTCAAAGTATGACGAAGATTAGAAAAGGTTGGAAGAAAATGCTAAGGAATGGAGCTACCAGGCATTGCGATGTGAAATCCTTGAAATAGACAAGTTCCAAGCGGTCATCCTCAAATACATAGAATGCGCAGCTTCCAAGGAGCAGGAGGACAGCCCAGCTAAGGACAAAGATCTTCCTGAAGAGTAGCTATAGCAAAAAAAAACAATAATTTGCTAAATCACGAAAGAGCTACAATGCTATCAGCTAGAAGACGAAATAGGGAAAAGACAGGAATGTAATTTTAAATTGAGATCTATTTGGGGGTAGGTGAAACCCTATTTTATAATGAATCTTGGCCACATGATGAGAATGAATCTTGGCCATTCATTTAACTTTTGGCAAACTATAAATAAGGCACTCCTCTTATTTGTAAAGAGAGAGATGAGTTGTTGTAAAGGCATGCTGCAGAAATTTATAAGAAATAGCATTCACTTAGTGTATTTTCTTGGTTTCTTCCATGTTGCTTGATTCAATCTTCAATGTTAGATGTTTGACTTAGATTTTATTGTTGTTTAGTTAGCTGTCTTATTTCTTTAGATAGATCTTAGGAATGTTGTTAGGTGATCATGCAAATTCCTGCCATGTTGATGATTTCTTTGTCCATACTTTTTGCTGTTTGCTGATGGTAAATGGCTATGCAAAGTTAGCCTAGACTTGATTTTAAAGCTGCTCCAAACATTTATCTTTGATTCATGCATGTATGTGGTGGATGAAGAATGAAATATTTGCAGACCTTAGAAGATAGCACAATTTTCATGATACTGTGAAATCCCTGGTTAAGTGGGATATTGTTTTGGGGAATTGTTCATTGCAAGAACTCCATTGTCACTATTCATAGCTAGCTTTAGACTTAGAAACTTTTCCTTCCTCTTGCCCTTTTACTTTTTTTTTAGTAACAGACCTATGTTAAGGTTCATTGCACATTGTAAAGCCAAATCCAACGATTAAATGGAGTCTAAGATTGCTACTTGAACCTACAGCCGATGCATAATAGCCCTCATCCTAAGAACTCTATTTCAAGATCCAACTTCCATGCTTTGTGTCCTTGCTTTGTATTTTTTGTAAAACCACCTTGTGATTCTAGCAAATCACATCAAACAACTGAGATATTCCAAGCACTGTCAAGACCTGACATTAGAGACCTTGGGATAGTGTTCTGCAATCTGATTGTGGAAGATTGTCTTTCAAGAGAGGTAGTGCACCTATGCACTGTCTATGTTAAAAAGTGCATAAAAAACACATCAACAGAACTGGTGCTAGAGGGAGGGCCATGGTGGGAATACCCAGTTAAGGGATAAAGTGAAGCTAGATCGAATCGGATCATTCTCCCCAGAGAGATTTCAACGGATTCTATGGTCAACATCAAACAAGGGAGAATTTGAAGAATTACAGCCTCCCATGAGGGCGAAGCGGGCTCAAGGAAGTAGTGTCTCCTCTTCCTCTTCCTCCATTCCATCTGCCTCCATTCCATCCTCGCCTTCATTTGGATGGCCTTCATTTTCCACCCAATCATCTCAAACTGTATTTGCACCTTCTACCTCCGACAGCTAGGGGTTCGCTCGTCTCTCGGCCCTTCCTGCCCTAGGCACAGTCTAGATAGTCATAGCTCAGGTGCAGCCCCAGATTGCTATTGTGTTGCAAATACAGCCCCAAATTCCTATTTTCCAACAGCAAGTACCACTTTCGCCACCCTCCATGGCTTGGTTAGCACATAACCCTTCACCGATACATTTTACTGTCTACAATGATATGCCCAAGAATCCAGAGGGCTTTTGTTCAAAGTTTCATCCATGTGATCTGCAAACAATGGCTGAGGAGCATATCAAAATATTTGAGACATCAATCACCGAAATGCAAGTCGACCATGAAGATGTTGCTTGCCACATTTTTCTGCATTCATTAGGGGAAGTTGCCTTCTATTGGTACATTAATCTGCCGAGGGGATCCATCACCTCATGGAACCTGATGAAGAATGTCTTCCTGTAGAAATACAAGATCCCCATCAGCCCCTCAGAGCTATACCAACAGTTCATGTCTGTCAAAAGGGAGGTCAACGAACCTATTGGCTCCTTCAATAACCGCTTCCATCAGGCTCACACAAGGCTTCAGGACCTGTACCTCCATAATGATGCAGCGGCTCTCCTAGTCTACTATGTGGCGCTGGACAATCTCATGTCAGCCTTGGTGAAAAGGATGTGCCCACCGCCTGCTACCCTGGTGACCGCCTATGCGGAAGCCGTCGTCGCCAGTGCGGACTTGGGGTAGAATATCTCTAGCCCACTGCCTTCTTTGGGGCTAATCGCCCACCCAATGCAAATTCAAGGGCTTAATCAGCCATTTGCTCACCAAACCCCTCTTATGAACCAGGTGCCTCAATTGCCTATGGTGCCACATCCAGGGCAGCCATTGAATTACGCACCTCCTGCGCCTTCCTGTTTGCAGCCCCAACAGCAGCACCATTATTCTCAGGCTACTCCACAACAAGTGTATTCCCAACAGCCTCAGGTGCCATTATACATGTCGGGACTAGAGTTTCCTCCAGCCTATCAGAATCAGTTGACAGCCCCGCCCGCTTTTCTCTAAAATCCGACGTCGTCGCCTGGAAGTGTGACTGAGAAAGATAAGCTAGAGGAGCTGACTGAGATGATCAAGAAAATGTCTATGGAAATGACGCACCTAAAGAATTAGAATAACCAGTTGCAGGCCTCCTAGCACAATTTTTAGGCCAATCTCAAGTGGGATAACCGAGACAATAGGGACAGTAGAGATAATCGAGAAGTAGGCACTTCCTCCAGGCAGAATTATGATAGGGGACAAAATGCCAATCAGAATGCAGAAAGGAGACCTTCTCAAAGGTAGAATCATACATGGAACACCAGGCCCAATAATGGTGGTGTCCCTATGCCTTTCGATCAACCGACGAGCAATGACAAAGCATCCAGCAATGTATATTTGGTCGAAGCAGCCTTGTCCGGATGGTGCCGACTTCACATTACCAGTAGACATTCCGAGTTGGATTGTCCTAAGTTCTAGATAGCTGCTGAAATCTTCCAAGTGGAGGTACAAAATGCAGTCAACAATGCCAGCTGCAGGGACATCGTTCCATCCAAGCCATATGATTCCTCCTATCTGGTGGTCGATCAAGCGCCATTTCCGCGAGGTGACCACAACGAGCCCAAAGTTGAGCCTACTCTCATTAAGGATGAAGAAGAACAAGAGGTAAGTAATGAATAAACCTTGGCTCAGCTATTTGATTCAGTAGATAATAGTCTGGTAGATGAAGAAGAACCATTTGTAGATGAGGTTCACATGTTCCATTAACGGTCGAGTCCCTACTTCCTTACGAATAGACAAGCGGATGGACCCTTTACAACTTCTACCCCACCAAACAATTTCACCACTTCACCTAATCTAAATGCCAGTAATAACCCTGGGTTTCCTCATATACCTGCCCAATACCTCAACAAGAATGGATCTCAAAATCAGTCACAAAATCAGCCTTAGGGCCAATCCCAAAATCCGTCTGGACAAACGAAGGCCCAACTTCCTAGTTCTGCTATAGGCCAATTTTTTAGCTCAAAAATTGAGCAAATGGGTGAATATGTAGCAGAAAAGTTCAAGAAGGTAAAAATCACCTTGTTAGCCTTCGAATTACTCAATGTTCCTGCCGTGAGGCATGCCTTTTTTAGGGTTCTTAATGGGACTCCATCCTCTAGTACAACACAAGAAACCCCAGCTAAGAGGGTAACCTTTGAAGAGTCTGGGAAAGAACCAGAGATACAGGATAATGCCTAGAAAAGGAAGGATATTCCCATAAATCATCCAGCAAGTAAGCAAATTGTAAAGGAGCCGAAAAGGGCTAATAGGCAGTTTTCCAGGAACCAGCAATTTAAGCAAACCGAGGATATGGAAAATGATAGGAACAAAGGTCAAATAGCTCACATGGACATGCCTATGGGAATATTCCAAGGGAGACCAAAAACTCCCCCTTTCCTGACCACCATTAGGATCTTTGGGAAGAACTTGCATAACTGCCTACTTGATTCAGGAGCGTCTGCCAATGTCATGCCCTTAGTAGTATGCAAGGCTCTTGGCATCACGCCCACACCTTCAAAGAGGAAGGTGACCCAGCTAGACAAAACAGAGATCAACATCATAGGTGAAATAAACTATATCCTGATGCAGATTGCTATAGACCTGCGAATATAACAAGTCATCGATATTCAAGTGGCTAACATTCCCGATGCATATGAAATCATTTTGGGAAGGGAATTCACTAAGGCACTAAATGGATACACCGCCACAGACCTTTCTCACATGTTGCTGCCATGGAAGGGTCTGCCAAATCAAATCCGTAGTGACCATGAACCCCATATGAAGTATATGATCACATAATACAATAATCTCAGTGAGGTGTTGTTCGTCGAGACTGATTTAGGGAATTACCGCCCTTTCGCCTACCAAAATGAGATCAGGCTTCAGGAAGAACGTGCAGATGAAGTGTTACTAGTGTTGTGTAGCCCTGCGACCGATTCTACATGGATACCCCCATACACAGAAGTGTTGATGGAAACCGATGATGAACCTGATGAGGATGACAACTGGGGATTACTTAATGGCTTCTAGGAATTCATGGAAAAACGTGTAAGGGATCAACTCAGCCTAGGGGTCTAAATGAATTTATAGGATCTCTTGTTGCCGAACTAGTGCAGGGTTCACAATGTTGCACATTCTGAGTTTGATTGTTGCTTGTGTTAAGCAGTAGTAGCGCATGTCACAAAATCAGTTGCTCCTCAGATGGAATCGCCAGTAGAACCACTTGTCAATCATTGCATCGAACTGAAAAACTCTCCCATGATCATAGGGCTAGCCGTACAACCAAAAGGGAATGGAAGCTTAATCAGACCCAAAGAAAAAGAATCTTCCATGTGCTAGACATTTTGATTTGGTGGATCAAAGTCCCGGCAAGGAGCTAAAGCTGGGTTCAAACTCATCAGCCCAACGGGTAAGACATTTCTCACTGCCCACTAATTATAGTTTTACTACACCAATAACGTAGTAGAATACAAGGCCTTAGTCCTTGGCCTTCTTATAGCCTCGAAGAAAAATGTAAAATTGCTACAAGTTTTCAGGGATTCCGCACTCGTAGTTAAGTAGGTCAGGAAGTTGTATTCCTGCCATGATCGGAGACTCACAAACTATAGACATAGGGTCTGGGATCTCTTGGAGGGTTTAGATGCATTTAATATACAATTGATCCCTCGTGCTCAGAATCGTACTGCTGATGCCTTAGCTCAAGCAGCTAGCACCTTACAACCCCTCTCTTTGTCTGGGCTCAATAAATTTATTGTTGAACTAACATCCACGCCATTAGTCCAAGATAATGTTACCCACATGCAAGTCTTCAATGATGACAAGCATATCCTTCAATTTATCACAAGTTTTGATATTTTTGCAACTCAAATAATTGATGAGGCTGATCCATAGGAAGCTAAACTAGACATAGAGGGGGTTATCAACCTCAAAACCAACACAATCCCCAGAGGAATGGTTCAGCTGGAATGCATATTTGACTTGGATCAGATTAGAGATCAGCATCAACAAACAAAAAAGGAGGCCATCAGCAATCAGTGCAATGCACACAACCTTGGGACAGTCGAGGAGATCAAGAATATTTTTATTGGCAAAGTGTGCATGCCAGAAGAAAATAAGGGAATCACAGATGCATTGCGAAGGTACCATTATGTGGTGGCATGGAGCTATGAAGATTTAAAAACATACGACACCTCTGTCATTACACACACCATCCCCCTCAAGACCAAAGTGAGGCCATTCCACCAGCGGCAGCGCCCTATCAATGCCTTACTGGAACCTGTCGTTTACAAGGAGGTGCAAAAGTTGCTCTTAGCAAGAATCATTTTTTCAGTCAGGCACTCCACGTGGGTGGCCAACTTGGTCCCGGTCAGGAAAAAGAATGGAGAGATTAGATTGTGTGTAGATTTTCGCAATCTGAACTGCGCCTCGGAGAAAGACAACTATCCAGTACCTTCATTGGATGAGGTGCTACAGATCGTCAACAACTCCCAGATGATGTCTTTCCTAGATGGGTACTCCGAGTATAACTAGGTAATGGTACAGTATGAGGATCGTCACAAAACAACGTTCACCACTAAGTGGGGGACATTCACATACAGAAGAATGCCTTTTGGGCTCATCAACGCCGGCGCCACTTTCCAACGCGCCATGGATATCACCTTCAAGGACCTAATTGACAAGTGCATAATCATCTATATGGATGATTTGACCGTATTTTTTAAAAGGCGAGGTGATCACGTCTCTGACTTATGCAAAGTATTTCAGAGATGTAGAGAGTTCGGGGTTTCCCTCAACCCCAAGAAGTGCATTTTTGGAGTGACTGAAGGTAGGCTACTCGGGCACATCATTTCAGAGCAAGGAATCTCCATTGATCCTAAGTGTATCAAGTCATTACTCAAAAATTCAGCCCCTAGGAAGCAAGAAAGAATTAAAATCTTTCTTCGAAAAGATCAATTTCGTCCAAAAATTTATCACAGGTTTCCCAGAGATTGTTAAACCTCTCAATGCCATGCTCAAACAAGACGCCAAAGTTGAATGGACACCTGATGCCAAACAATCCTTCGAAGAAATCAAACGGGCCATTGCTGAGGCCCCCGTGTCAATTAGCCTGGATTATCTGAAGCCATTCTACATCTACTTATTTGCTTAAGAGTATTCATGTGCTAGCAAGTTGACCCAAAAGGATGATGAAGGAAATAAGCATCCGATCACCTTCATAAGTGCTCCCCTCAAGGATGCTGAATTGCGTTATCACAACATTGAAAAGTAGTTGTACGCTCTTGTAAGAGGAGTGACAAAATTTAGACACTACATTCTACACAACAAGGTGTTTGCCATTGTCCCTGACCCAGCAGTAAAAATGTTGCTTATGCAAAATGAATTGGGCAAATGAAGAGCTAAGTGGGTCACCCTACTCCAAGAATATGACATGGAGATCCAACCGATGAAACTGGTGAGAGGGCAGGCACTCACCCGCACAATCGCCGAAACAGCCGCAAAAGCTGGACCCGAACTCATTGTGCAGCAGTACCAACTTGAGGATGTTTCCCTCAGAGAGTGGTACCAGAATGTCATCTACTATCTGCTGAACCATAAGTATTTGCCACACCTGCAAGGAGTCCAAAAGCAGGCCCTGAGATTGAAAAGTAGTGGCTACATGCTGCAGGGTTCCATTCTCTACAAGAAGAACCATGAAGGCATTTATTTGAGATGCCTTGGCAAGGAAGAAGTAGATCGAGTCCTCAAAGAGTTCCACAACAAATTTGGCATTGGCCATGGTTCTGGTTCTTCCACGGCACATCAAATATTGAGGGCAGGATATTATTGGCCAACCGTCTTCAAGGATGCACATTGCCATGTTCGTTCATGTCACACGTGCTAGACCACTGCCATCAGGGAGAAGAATGTTGTCGTCCCACTGTAGCCTGTACTGGAGGTAAGGCCATTTGCACAATGGGGTCTCGACTTCATCGGTCTGGTAAGCCCTCCATCATCTGTGGGACACAGGTACATTCTAACCACTACTGATTATTACACTAGATGGATGGAAGCAATAGTGTGTAAGCAATGCACAACTGAAGTAGTTACTAATTTCTTGGAAAATTTCATTTGAAATCACTTTGGTTGTCCCTATGTTTTGGTATGTGATAATGGACCTCCATTTGCTTCATTAAAATTTGCTAGTTGGGCGTTCGACTATTGGATTGCCCTTAAATTCTCATCTAATTACTACCCTCAGGATAATGGCCTTGCTAAGTCCACGAATAAAAACCTAATTACTGTGATCAAGAAGCTGCTAGATAGGAATCCCAAGGACTGGCATACCCAACTCCACTTCGCCCTTTGGGCTGATCGCACTCGCCACAAGGCTGCCCTTGGCGATTCCCCGTTCCACCTCATTTATGGCTTAGAACCTATATTCTCCATCCATCTAAAGATTCCTACTCTCTAGTTCATCAACAATTTTTATGAGGGAGGAGATCGTAGGGAAGTTCGGTTAGCTAAGCTCTTGCATTTAGAGGAAGTTTGAAACCGTACAATAGAAAATTTTACTAAACATCAAGGCATAGTTAAGAGATGGTTCGACCGTCGAGCCAAGATCAAGGCCTTTAGAATTGCAGATTTGGTTCTGTATTGGGACAAGGCCCATGAAAAAAAAGGGGGACACAACAAATTTGACAAACTTTGGCTTGGCCCCTTTCAAATAGCTGAAATTTTGGGAGATAATGCCTTCCGCCTCAAGACCTTAACTGGTGAGAATGTCCCATTGCCAGTCAATGGGCAGGACCTGAAGCATTACTTTTAGGCTTGAGCTCCTTCGAACTCTTCGTTGTAAATATTTGTACATAGGTTAGGGCAGTTTGCTTTCTAGCTTGTTTGCATTTTGTTTGCGTCGATTTTATTTTCTCTCTCTCCCGACAATTTGTTTCGAAAGTTGTTCCCTACTCCTTTGCGGTGGTCGTGCTTGCCCGACAAGCGGTTCACTTTGTTGTCCGTTCTTTGTGTTTTTTGGCTAAACATTCACTCTTGATTATCGGTCTTTGAAAGCTATTCGCAAATGATCTCCTTGTTTGAACTTTGCTAAGAACTTGACCCTTAGCTGGATCTTCTTACTCACATCTCGGACCTCGCACAAAGCACATAATAATAATTTCTAAAGGACAGTACTATGGTTGTTATGATACCCTAGTGAGTGAAAAATTTCAAGTCTGCTCCAGTGATCACTGCAGTCTCAAACCCATTGTAAGCTTCAATGCTTACCCGGTCGAACTAAATGGTAAAAGAGAAGTGAAATATCAAAACAAAAAGAGAAAAAAAGGAGCTCTGAAAAAAGGAAATAAATGACCATATGGGTGTTCGGATAACTCTACCGGGGCTATGGACGCTCGGACGGTAGTAGAGCAATATCCATGAGATTATAGTGACAACTCCGTTGGGGCTATGGACGCCTGACTAACAGCGAAGCAATGTCTAGGTTACTTTTGGTGTTAGGCATTTTATGTAGCTCACTCGGTTGAATTGGTAACCCTGGTCACTATCCCAAAGAAAGGAATGAACTCACTACACACACACTTCTGAGATGCCTTGTAAGTTGACCCAATTAAGGATCTCGTTCTCTCGGATTCATCCTTGGAATCCACTTCTGGTCTGCGAAACAAGAGATTCTAGGTCCTAAATGAATATTTATCCCCAGAACACTCGGGAGCATTCTCCAGCGGAGCTGCCATTTGTTGTGCCCTTAGCACACATGACCTATTCAGAATGGGGACCCTCTTTTCTTTCTTGTAAGGTCATTTTGGGGCCACCTCGTTTTGCGTGCCCCTCTTTTTTTGATGTTTCAGATGGTTGGTGTTGCTCCAAAGTCCCACCATAAATTGACCATGCCCTCCCCTTTTGGTTTTGCTGCGTTCTAGCACCTCGCGGGGTCCCTTTGACTATTTGGCCCTAAAAACGGGCCTGGGCCCTACCGGGCCCGAGCGTCTAGAATTCCCTAACCGGATTTCCCTGCTGGGATTGCCGTTTTCTATGGCGTCCCCTGGGCATCCTTCCAGACACCATGGTCCGGCCCACCTCTCGCCATTTGCAAACTTGTTAAAATCTTTCGGGCGAGGCTCGCCCCTCCAGGACTTCCGGGGTTTCGTATTTGCTTCGCCGTCCATGACGGTGGACTCCATATGTCTTCCTGATCCCTGGGTCCCGCCTTTCTTATTTCCGTCCGAAGATTGGAGGCCACCTGCTTGCCGTCGACCTTTCTGGGTCCGACTATTTGGAATTTTGTTTTTGAGAAT
Organism: Sequoia sempervirens; assembly: GCA_007258455.2. Taxonomy (NCBI): domain Eukaryota; kingdom Viridiplantae; phylum Streptophyta; class Pinopsida; order Cupressales; family Cupressaceae; genus Sequoia; species Sequoia sempervirens. The sequence goes on along the minus strand of VDFB02272886.1, from coordinate 109,792 downwards.
TTCGTGACGGTTCCACCGTCCCTGACGGCAGATCCCTGGTGGAATCCCGCCCTCCGGGACCCAAACCGCTCCTCACCGCCGTCGTTCAACCAACGAGAAATCATCAAATGATAGCTATCACATTACGTCTCTCCGACCGTCGGGTCCCAGACTTCCTGCCGCTACCGCCGCCCTTTTTTCAAATTCCACCAATCTTTTCTCTTGGCCGTACAGGCATTTAATGCAGGCATTCATGGCGGATGGGGTATAAAATGCCCAATTTGCCCAAGTCATTTTCACAAACAGGATTGGAGCGAATTGGAGAAGCTATCATCTGGAGCTCACCGCCTTCGCCAACGTCACGATCATCGCCCTCAGCATCACTTCGACCACTTAGTGTATTTGAGGTAGGCCATTCACCTGCCATTCTTGAGCTCGTTTCATCATTTTGAGATATCTAAATGAATTAAATAATTGATAGGGGTTTGTAATACAAAAGAATATCAAGTTGCGTGCCAAACCCATGTGGTAGAAACCAAGCAAACCAACTAAAATGCCCTTCTTGCCAATTCGAGACTTCTCCCTGCCGCGGTTGTTCTTCGGGTAGAGAAAACGTCTGCCCTAGGCCCGAAGCCTTCCTTCGCCGTCCAAATTCAAACTTCAAACACCCGCCGATGGCAATCCTCCGCTCTGGGCCTGGTTCGTCGGGTTTCCTGGCTCAGGCTTTCGTTTGCCTTATCGCTGCGCTTAAACTGCAAACCTACCCCCGCCTCCCGGCTTCCAGACCCCGACATGTTCCTTGCCATATAAACTTGAAAATCAAACATATGTCCTTTTGTCCCCTCGGGTTCCAGACCCTGGAGCTCCATCCCCAGAGTTCCGCCTGTGTTTTGTCATCTCCAACGGCAAGCGTCGCCTGGCTTCCCACTCCCCGGGCTCCGCCCTCATTTCCACTGTTAACTTCTGGCGATAAAATTCTTATGTCGCTGACGCCTTCGGGCCCCGGTGTACAAACTTCCGATTTTAGAAGTCCGTCTCTCACCCGCTGTCACTAACAGCAAACCCCGTCTGGCGTTCCGACTTCCGGGATCCGGGCGTCGGGTTTCTTTGGTCTAATTTTTGCCATTTTCCTTGGCGAGGTCTTTTTGGTGAAGTCATCAATGCCTTCTGGGCTCTGGGCCCCACCTTTTGCTCCGCCGTTGTCTTGCATTTTCACATCTACGTCCATGGGACTTCTCAGGCCCCAGTGTCCATACTTCTGTTCTCAGAAGTCTGTCGCTCTCCCGTCATCGGAGAGATTGCACCTCGTCCGCCCCACTGCCGGGACCCGAGCTTCCATCTGCCGTGGGTTCTTGCCGAAACTCCTCACAGCCGTCAATGCGCTACGCCCCGTGTCCTGGGATTCCAGTCCTTGCCCGCCATTCCAAACAAAGATCCCACTCGAAACTCTTCCCTCCAGGCTCCGGCCTGCCGGATGCTGTCAAGATTCACAAACACAAAATATGCTGCCGGACTTCCCTTGCCAGACTTCTCCTCCCAAACTTCCATGCGAGGATTGCTGTCCCACTCGGTAAAGTTCGTGCGCCTTCCCAACGTCGCCGGCCCGAGCCTTCAAAAATGAAATGACTTAGCATCGGTTGCCTTTTGTACCTCTTGGCCCCGGTCCTTGGACTTCCGCCTCCGAATTTCTATCTGCTGTCCGCTGTCACCATATGCTATCTCCTGGCGGCTTTCCAGCCTGAAACCTTTGAGGCCCCTTAAATCAATCATAACAAGCCCAAATCTGGAATCTAACCTTGACCCACATGCTAATTTTTGGCCCTCTTCATCATAAGCTTCTTGAAACATTAAAATTTGGCCAAGGAAGGCCTTTGGGAGCTTTTTGTTGTGTTTTCCCTTCTAGACAACATTCCTGCCAGGGAAGTCTGGCCCTCTAGGCCTGGATTGTCCAAATGTCGTGAAACAAAGATCGATAACATCTATAGATAAAATCCATGATATGTTTGATTGATTACTTCAAGTAGATGTTGTTTTCGAGATATGGACTAATATGAATGCTTTCGATAATCTATTGCACTGACTTTGCCCTTGTTTGCAGAATATATGGAATCGGGTGCACGAACTTCAGGGGCATCTACCGAGAAGGACAAGGGTAAGAAGTCAGGAAAGACCCCTCAGGGAAAGGAAGACAAAGATCAAATGAAGTATCAATTCCAGGGCGAGCCACTCCACTCAAAGGTCACAATGGACTGGAAGAAAATTTTAGATACTAATATTGGCTAGGTGGATATAGATGAATTCACTCAGAGGGTCAGGGTCAACCCAACAACAAAGAATGCCACTGGTTTCCCTCCCTCTCTCGTCATGCCCGAATTAGTCATGGCTTGCCGAGAAGCCTATCAGATGGATACTAGAACAATTATGGATAAGGAAGGAAACATCCTTGTAGATATGTCGCCAAAAGGGATCACCAAGACCTTCCACATTCCCACGTTCCAACAGATGGAGGTCCCCACATTAGAAGAATTCCAAGCAACATGGGATGCTAATTGAGCAAGGTGCAAGAAGTCAATCAACCTCCATTGGCTTGAGGAAAAATGGGGCAGTGATGCGAAGGTTCCCCAGGAACTCTTCCGTAGCGATTTCCACAAGGATTACCATGATGTGGTGACCATGTTGAGCAGGGTTATGGGTCTTCCAATGGCCGCCTACTTCCAGGAGTGGATGGCATACTATATTGAGCAGATCCTATGGGGAAATGAGGATGTTACAACCAAGGTCTCATTCTACTGGGGAGGCATCATTAGCAACTGCTTCCATGAGTAGTTTGTCAATGTGAAAAAGAGCTCCAAGTTCTACATGACCTCCTACCTCGTTTACTCCATGGTAGATTAACAACAATACAACGGGTTGTTTGTGGCACCCAATCAGGGGCAGAAGCGAGGACTTAAACCCTTTAACAAGTATCCGCAGCTCCAGTACCGCAACTTCAAAAGGGAGTACTACAGGGTCAATGACGCCTTCATTGGCCACATCATCAGGTTGATCACTGGAGACTTCGAGAGGAGGGTCTCCCACAGTGCCAGGGCCCTCCTAAAGCAATATGCTTTTCTATTCATCCTATTTCCAAAGTTTACGTACATCCAAGCTCAAAGTTTCACTAAAAGGCCGAATAGATTGCCTCGCTACCCCAACGACAGGATCATCCTTCTGGAGCTCTCTCGGCAACTCCAACACCTCCAGGCCATCTTCAGCAACAAGCACATAGCGGGGATCTCCTACCCCATGACCCTTGGCGAGGGCATGTATAGACTACAGACGTCCTAATGTGCCGGTAACTCTGAGAAGGAGCTCAAAGAATACCATTTCAAATAGTACACCGCGTGCCCACAAATAGATCCACACGGTCACATCAGAAAAGCCCTAGGGCCAACATATGCCCATTAGTACCACATTGAAGATTTCTAGGCCGACTGTCAGGATGACAAGGAGGTGCGTGCAAGGCACTACATGCTCATGATTGTGCTATTCCTAAGAAGAGTGCAACCATTCCCAGTGCCGGACCAGGTTGAGGAGGATGAGTCTACAATCATGCACCCGAGGTACCCTGTAGTTGCCAACCTGCCAATACCATCAATCTACTGGGATGAACAAGAGGTCGATGACCTAGACACCATAACCCAGTCGATTCTAACTCGTACTAGGGAGTGGATCGATGGGTAGGTGGCACATCTGAAGCGACAAGGGGTGGTCCTGACCTATGAAGGGCTTAAGAGCGAGCCTAGTGCCACAGAGGATGTTGCAGCCACCACGTCGACTGGTGGGACCTCTAAGTCTCCTCCAGTCACGAGGTCCTAGAAAAGGAAAGGAACGGAGACCGTGCAGTCTCCAGATCCCAAGGAACAAGCGAAGAAAGAAGCAGGAGGCTCATCTCCCAAAAGGCTTAAGCAAGCAGTGGGTATGACAGAGTTGCCGCCTCCCTCGGCTCTTCCTGCTCCTTTTGTTGTGCTGCTCGCCTCCTTGGCCATGGTCACCGCATCTCCGCCAGTAGTGGAAGTTTCTATCCATCTTGCCCCTTCGCCCCCGGCTGAGTCATTAATTAACATTGACTCCTCTTCTGGCATGACCACTCCCTCTCCTTCTTCTGCTGCCATGTCGCCAATCACATCGCTCCCTCTGGCAACGATAACATCACCTGTTCCCCTTGCCACTATGCCTGAGGCTGTTACAAGGCACATGCAAAATCTCTCCCCTAAGCTCTCCCAGATCCTAATGGATCCAACTCTCCAAGCGGCCCTTACCCAAGTCCTCGCGACTACTCAGCCTTCACAACTGCCAATAGGGCTGCCAGCTATGGAAGCCATGATGCAAATCTCAAAAGAGTTGGAGGATCGAGAGTAGAAAGCCTTGAAGTCTATCAAGGAGGAGGCCGATGAGTATTATGAGCACCCCTAGTACGAGCACCAAACCATCGACAGGGTGGTCTATGAGGAGGAGAAACAGGCTCTTTCGAGAGTGGAGATGAAGAGGGTGGCTCAGGTGCTAAGGAAATCATCCAGACATTCGATGAGGACTTTGAGGAGGAGGTGGCATGGCAGCTAAAGGACATTGGGGCAGAGGCAGAAGAATCACCACATGGTGAAGAGGAGCAGCCACAAGAGGGGCAGTAGCAAAAAGATATATCCAAGGTTGAAGCCCATGTTGACAAGAGCCCCGAGGCCGAGGCTACCGAAGAGAAGAAAGAAGAAGAAGCATCAAAAGAAGAAAGTCCCATCCGACAATCGTCCACTGGGCTGCCTGTCAAATGTCTCATGTTTGTTCATGACTCCGATGAAGAGGAGGAGGATGCTGCCCAAAAGAAAGGAGAATCCCAAAAGGAGAAGGAAGCAGAAGTCTTGCCTTTGACTAAGAAGGGCGAGGGTAGTCGTGATTCACCCAAGGATAAGTCTGCTATGACCGAATGGTTGGAAAGACAACTTAAGAAAATGACCCCAGTGCTGAAAGACCCAAGGGCAAGGTTGGAGGCCATCTTGGCTCGATCCCAGATCATAACAAAGAAGGAGAAGAAGCCCAAGGTCTGATCCAAGATAACAATGGATGTTTCTGACTCCCGAGCAGCACAAATTGTAATGCCTACTATTGGCCAGGTAGGGTTGTGTTATAATATCTCCACCATTGACTTGGGGACCGTAACCAGAGAACAGAAGGTCGAGCATCTTGAAGAGTCAGTGGCCATAGTGGTGCACCTGATAAAGCAGGACAAGGTCTCGAAGGATGAGCTCAAGGTGCAGGTTGTAGCATTAACGGACTACATACAACAATGGTCCTCAGTGGACGACCTGCCCACTACCTCCACAGCTTTGCCGCAATTGCTTTCCAAGGAGAAAATAGACAAAATGGAGAGAAGGAAGAACTTGGAGAAAACCACCGAGGACTGGTTCCGACAGGTCTCATACGTCGGGAACATGGGAATCAGTAGGGCTGTGTGGATGGACAACAAGTTCTTAGACTTGATACAATCTCTGGAGAGCACGAAGAGGCTCTACACCAATTTCCCCGCAACCTATGACTCCACCTTCCCAAGGATCGAAGATATCCTTCAAATGCCTGAGGCCACATGGGAGGAGAAGCTAGAGCCAAAAAAAGAGGATCATTGGCTAGTGGATGTGTGGCGCAGAGACCTCGACAACCGAAAGGAAAGGTTGGAGAAAATCCTGAGCAAGGTGGATCTAGATATTGAGTGGATCAAGGAAATCTAGGCGGAATGTGCCTAGTATCTCAAGCTGATGACGGGCTATGATATACCCACTGTGCAAATGGATCCAGAGAAGATCAAACCATACTTCCAAGAGAAGATGAGGGACGGGACAGCTGGAGAAATCACAACAAAGTTCCTGAGTTTTGCTGCCCGTGCCTTCGACCAATCAGAGCTATTTATGGACCAAGGCTCGAAGTATGACAAAGATTGGAAAATGCTAGAAGAAAATGCTAAGGAATGTAGCTACTAGGCATTGCGATGTGAAATCCTTGAAATAGACAAGGTCCAAGCAGTCATCTTCAAATACATAGAACACGTAGCTTCCGAGGAGCAGGAGGACAGTCCATCCAAGGAAAAATATCTTCCTGAAGAGTAGCTATAGCAAAGAAAACAACAATTTTCTAAATGACGAAAGAGCTATAGTGCTATCAGCTAGAAGACGAAATAGGGAAAAGATAGGAATGTAATTTTAAATTGAGATCTATTTGGGGGTACGTGAAACCCTATTTTGTAATGAATCTTGGCCACACGATGAGAATGAATCTTGGCCATTCATTTAACTTTTGGCAAACTATAAATAGGGCACTCCTCTCATTTGTAAAGAGAGAGTTGAGTTGTTGTAAAGGCATGTTGCAAAAATTTATAAGAAATAGCATTGACTTGGTGTATTTTCTTGGTTTCTTCCATGTTGCTTGATTCAATCTCCAATGTTAGATGTTTGACTTAGATTTTATTGCTGCTTAGTTAGCTGTCTTATTTCTTTAGATAGATCTTAGGAATGCTGTTGGGTGATCATGCAAATTCTTGCCATGTTGATGATTTCTTTGTCCATACTTTTTGTTGTTTGTTGATGGTAAATGGCTATGCAAAGTTAGCCTGGACTTGATTTTAAAGCTGCTCCAAACATTTATCTTTGATTCATGCATGTATGTGGTGGATGAAGGATGAAATATTTGTAGACCTTATAAGATAGCACAATTTCCATGATACTGTGAAATCCCTGGTTAAGTGGGATATTGTTTTGGGGAATTGTCCATTGCAGGAACTCCATTGTTACTATTCATAGCTAGCTTCAGACTTAGGAACTTTTCCTTCCCTTTTCCCTTTTCCTTTTTTTTCAGTAACTGACCTATGTTAAGGTTCATTGCACATTGTAAAGCCAAATCCAAAGATTAAATGGAGTCCAAGATTGCTACTTGAACCTACAGCCAATGCATAATAGCCCTTATCCTAAGAACTCCATTTCAAGATCCAACTTCCATGCTTTGTGTCCTTGCTTTGTATTTTCTATAAGACCACCTTGTGATTCTAGCAAATCACATCAAACAACTGAGATATTTTAAGCACTGTCAAGACCTAACATTAGAGACCTTGGGATAGTGTTCTGCAATCTAATTGTGGAAGATTGTCTTTCAAGAGAGGTAGTGCACCTATGCAGTGCCTGTGTTGAAAAGTGCATAAAAAACACATCAACAAGAACCAAACAAAATGCCTCCAAGCATAGAGGAAATTTCTTTTTGTTGGTGTGAATGACCTCTCCAAACACAGAAATCAAGTCTCCTTGTCAAAATCGGGCTTCAAGAATTCAAAATGTAGCCTTCAAACTAGTGAAATTGCTACATTTCTAAAAAGAAATGCCCTCCTTGCTGATATTCATGACCACCAATCAAGACGTTCCTGCAGAGATTGAAATTTATTTCAAACTCCAATGCAAGTTGGCCTTAGTAAATAGAATCAGGTCCAACTTAGGAATCACAACCAACAATGAAAGATATCAATAAAAAAAGCACCTCTTGAACAACAATTAATCTTGCCTACACAAAAATCCAAATTGAATGCTACAGAAAAAAATAGGTCTTCATATACGAAGTCTCACGCCAGAAATTTCCACACCTCTATTCCTTCAAATGCCTCTCTCAATATGCAAATCATAGGCTTCAAGCAAGGAATTTGAAATGCCTAAAAATCAAACATTGCTCCAAAATCACCAGCAACAGAAAAATATTGAAATTGAGGCAATCTTTGAAATTTACATAATTTCAAATGCCAAAATAAACATATCTCCAGCCACTTCTCCAACAAAAACTCTCAAGGAAGATACTACAAACTGGGAGGCTCTAATACCATGATAGAGCAACAAACTCCCATAAACAACCAATTTCATTGAGACCTTCACAATGCATGATAGAAGCAAATGCTCTTTCACCGAAGAGAAAATATGTTGAATATGAAATGATTAATTTACATAATGCTATAGGCTTATAAAGCCATGAAAATGTTGACTGGTATGCAACCACCCAATTTAGGAATTAAAAACTAATTACCCTATTAAATGCAAACTATGTACCTAAGTTAAAACTTAAGCCTAGGTAAATATGATTTACTCCAACAATCAAAAAACCTCATTAACATTCAAATTTGTAATATTTCTTAAACCCTTATCTACCATTAAACCCTTAACATGAATTAATAGAATGTTAACATGTAAAGCAATAATGTAAACACATCAAACACATAAGAACAATAGATTTACATGGAAAACACAAGAAGGGAAAAACCACAATGAAGATTAGCTTAGTAATATATGAATTGCAACACTAAATAAAATAAGGCTCACTTCCTAAAAAGATAAAGAAAGGCTTGCTATCTATAGCTCACTACCAAAGGAAGTTCACTATCGAGAAAGAAATAAGAATGGGTAGCTCACTACCCATTTGAACTAATAACAATGGATCTCTCATATGCTAAAGGTATAGTTCCACTAAAGCACAAACAACTTATCAAACAGATTGAAATGTAGACAGCTTCTGCTCACTACATTACAAAGTCATAAGCATTAAGGCTTGTACTCAGATCAACATACTTGATCATTTTCACATCCTTTGCATCACACACTCTTCACACATCATCCATACAAAAATTCTCCTTACATTTATATCCTTCGCGAACTAAAAAAATCTTAATTAGGTTGGCCTTAATGAAACCTATACACCTCAACTATGTAACATCAAATAGGTCAATACCAAACACTTCCGCAATATAAATAAGTGAATTCAAACCATGCCAATACTTAACTGGGACCTAAATCTACACAAACATGCTTCTTAACACTTCCTCTATCAACAATTATCCTCCATAATTAGTGATAGTATGCCAAGTCAACCAAACCTATACTAACACTAACAAGTAACTCTGAACACACCTCTCAATGTCCAAAAACATCTTGTGGTCCAAACAAAAACATTCCAAACTATTCATACATCTTAGAATATTCCAACATTATCAAAATAGTTTTCTCAACTATAACCACTTGAAACTCAGGAACACCTTCATTTTGTGCAACCAGATGTACTGGCATAGACACCCAACACATCAAAAAATCTTTTGGAATAGCTTAACACTTGAAAAAATCAAGGGAAGGTAGATGATTTTTTTTAAATAATTCTCCTAGATCCACAATACTAGAAAATTCACTACAAAGAAATGCAGAGCAATTTCATTTCTCCCATACACCCTATTTTACAAGACAAAAATACTATCAAACACATCTTCCACTATAGAAAGATTCATAAACTAAAACTCTAGATATGACACCTTTGAACACCTTTTATCATCACATCCTAACTACATGGGCACATCTTTAACCATGAAGAAATGTAGAGAAAAAAACTGAACAACACTCTGCCGCACTAAACTCTCTTTTATTCAAACTTTCTTAAAAGCGCTTGGAAACAAAGTGAATGAGCTTCATCAAAAAAGCTACTCACATCTTTGTAACATATCTACATCATCTACAATATGCAACATTTTCCAACTACAATAGTCTTTTCTATAAACACAAGTTAGACCAACAACCTCTACAACTATATTGAAGTATGATGTCAATGGCAACAATGGCAACATTATGTTGACATTAGCTTAGTAATATATGAATTACAACACTAACTACAATAAGTCTCACTACCAAAGCACTAACTATCCAGAAGAAAGAAAGAAGAAGGGGTATCTCACTACCAATTTGAATTGTTAACAATGGATCTCTCATATGCTAAAGGAATAGGTCATCTAAAGAACAAATAACTTATCAAATAGACCGAAATGTAGACACCTTCTGCTCACTACATTACAAAGTCATAAGCATTAAGGCTTGCACTTAGATCAACATTCTTGATCATTTTAACATCCTCCACATCACACATTTTTCACACATCATCTATACAATAATTATCCTTACATTTGTATCCTTCATGACCTAAAACAATCTTAATTAGGTCGGCCTTATTGAAACATATAGACCTCAACCATGCAACATCAAATAGGTCAACACCAAACACTTCCACAATATAATGAAGTGAATCTAAACCATTCCAATACTTAATTAGCACCCAAATGTACATAAACATGCTTCTTAACGCTTCCTCTATCAACAATTATCCTCCATAATTAGCACTAAAATGCCATGTCATCCAAACCTACACTAACTCTAACAAGTAACTCCAAAAACACCTCTCAATGTCCATAAGAATCTCAAAAACCACACAACAACATTCCACATTATTCATACAATATCTTAAAATATTCCAACATCATCAAAATATTCTGCACAACTACTATAACCACTTGAAACTCAAGACACCTTCATTCTGTGTAACTAGATGTACTGGCACAGACACCCAACACATCAAACAATCTTGTGGAACAACTTGGCACCTGAAACTTCAAGTGAAGGTAGATGGAAAATTTATAAGAATACTCCTAGATATGTAATACTAGACACTTCCACTACAAAGAAATGTAGAGCAATTTCATTTCTCCCAAACACCATGTTTTACCATACAAACATATTGTCAACCACATCTTCCACTATAGAATGATCCAGAACCTAAAATTCTAGATATGACACCTCTAAACAACTTTTATCATCACATCCAAATTGCATGGGAACATCTTTAACCATGAAGAAACGCAAAGAAAAACACTAAACAACATTCTATCACGCTAAACTCTCTTTTATTCAAAATTTCTAAGAAAAACTTGGAAACCAAGTGAACTAACTTCATCAACCAAATTACTCACAACTTTGGGCAACCCAACAACACTAGTTTACAATTTTTCGCCAAACTGGACACTGAACTAATTTTTTTAACTAAATATTTACTTTCGAACACCTATAATGACTAAACCATGAGGAATTTGAAGATGATGCAAACTAGTGATTTGTGACATTTTGTCTATAGATTCTAAAATATTTTTTTCAAAATTTTTGGAATCAGATTGTACTTCTTTTTCCATCTCCGTTGAAAACTAGTTTTTTTCAATAAACACAATTTTTAAGGAGTGATGCTCACCATATAACATATAGCTTTTTTCCCATGAAAGATAAAATTCTATTTTTTTTGAATTTATATTTGTAACTATGATATCTAGTGCTTCCAATTGGTTTCATAGTGTTTTATTGAGTTTTTTTTTCTTAATCAAGTTTCGAAGTCAAACCAATTACAATTCATACATAGGCAAACCGTATAACACAACTTTTTTTGTATGTATCAAAATTCAATGTTTTTTGTTGGATCAAGGACTTCAATATCTGGTGCAATCATATTTTTTAGTTTTTTTAATAATCTTCTATTTATCCACATGTGTAGAACATAGAGGTTGATATTTGGTGAAAAACCTACATTCACAAGAAATAAAAAAAATATAATAACCAAATTAAATTTAATTAAAACTATACTTTTTAAAAAGCTTATAATAAGGACAACATACTTACAAAAAATAAATTTTAAATGAATTCATTTTATCCCCCAAAAGGTAAATCAAAAGTGGTTTTTTATTAGCATTTTGATAGGTGTAAAGGAGACTTCGTTATAGGTATGGTTTAAAACTAGCGGGGTATTATCCAAGGGGAATTGGTCTAAGGTGGTTTGATAAAACCCTCTTCAATTGGAATCCTTTAAATGGAAATTTTCAAGGCTTAAATCATTATATTTTCTAAAAATATGTGATTTCAACAAAAAATAGGAACTCCCTGAAAGTGTAAACCACTATTATGGTAGTACTCCTCTGTAACACATCTACATCATCTACAATATACAACATTTTCCAACTACAACAATATTTTTTCTAAACACAAGTTAGACCAACAACCTCTGCAACTATAATGAAGTATGAAATCAATGGAAACACTAGAAACATTATGTTGACATTGATACCAACAACTTAAAATTTCCAACAACTCCAATGCTAAGGGTTGAAATCATCAACACCAACAAAATTCTAGCACTTTATTCATACATGAGGTTGAAATCAATGACAACATGCAAGAAACTTACAAACAACTCAAGCTTCTAACATTTCTAAACTTCCAAAACATGATCCCAATGTACACCCTAAAAGTTATCAACACCACCCAACGATGTACATCCTAGAGCTCTACCACTCTAGACTAGCAAATGAGTATGTGGGAAACAATCACACTTACATCAACATACATATGGATTGGAAAATATTCACTAGAATAGAGATTTCTCAACACACACTTTTGACTCACAACAAAATCCACATACATAAAAGTGGGGATAAATAAATAATGAGGAATTGGATTATTTTTCCTTCAATCAATCCAAGAAATAAAGAAATGTTGAGGTATACAACCAAACTAGAATGGACACCATCTCCAATAGATGTCACCAATTAAAATATCCATCAAACACAATGAAATCGGAAGTGTTTGGAAAAAATTCTTATAATTTCTCCAAGAATACAATACTCTTGAACTTCCTAACACATGCAAGAATGCCAAATTTCCCATTGTGAATCTTACAATGAATGCGAATAATTTCAACTAGTAAATATACACCCAAAACTAGAGACTCATCTTCCTTTCCCACCTAAAATATAGTGAACCCTAAAATAAAAACAAAAATATCAATCATAATATTATATTTTTATTTTCAAGATTTTATAAAACACATAATATTCTCATTAAAACCATCAAAAGGCTTCCTACATATCTTCCACTTAAAGACAAACATATTTTACAAATATTTTTTTGGATACATACAACAATTTCAAATGAGAAAAACATAAACTTTTAGTTTATATATATCATTTCATATACTATTCCTCAAAACCTGTCACGTCTCAGACTTTGATGTTGTTTTGACCATGACTTTGTGGGATTTATTATATGAATTATGATACGTGTTAGAGCAATATGATATAATATAATGTTTTGGTGTATGGAAATGTAGGAAAATATTTGTTTTTAGAATTATGAGTGCATTTTATTTTTAAAAATATACAAGATAGAACAAAATAGGAGTGTTGATTTAATTATTGCTTAAATTTATACTTCTATATTGGTTTCATAAAAGTTGTGAAAAGATTATGGTTTATTTTATTTAGTTTATTCCATTTATTTTTGTGCAATAAAAAGGAAAATCTGATTTAAATTAGGAAATTAAAAATAAAGTGAAAAATATTATATTTACATATAATATGGAAGAAATAATTGGTTTGCATATTAAAAGGTGGAGATATCTTTGTTTGCATATGTTTTAAAAAAAAACCTTAGTCCAAAATTGGGAGAAATGAACAGCCCCGAGAAAACTTTGGGCTCTGGGGAAATTCTCCTTAAAACCAACAATGTTGTTGGCAAGTGGCGACCTCTGGATTTTGCATGTAAAATTTATCTGTCATTTGGAAATACTCTGCATGACCCTCGGAAGGAGGAATAAAGCTTTAAGGGAGAAAAGAGAACATTATTGAGACACATAACGAGAGCTCTGGAAGAGGGAGACAGGAAGGTAATACTGGGCATCTGCACTGGAGAAAACTGCCAGGTTATTTTCCATTCCTTGTTTTCAATCAGTTTAAATTGCAGTAAGAAATTGAAGAAATGAAATGCATCATTCTATGAAAATGATTACAGATATCTGAGAAATCTTTTCCAATTTTATTTTTGAATCTGGGTAATAGCCTTCTTCTCATTGTTGCATTATAGAAAGAATACCCAATCTCTTTCTTCCAGATTAGGGTTACATTCTGTTGCAAAAGCTGCAAATTATTAAACTGCTCTCAATTATATTTGAAAACATACATAAATATATATATATATACATATATATATACACACAGGAATCTGTATTCCCGTGCATATATACATATATATATATGCATATGATCTTGCAAGAACAACTTTCACCAGAAATTAATTCAAATTCCTTTGAAATAAATTTAAATGCAGTATAATACTGGGCAAAATATTTCTTTTGTGTTATGAAATTGTTTAACTATAGGGGGAAGGGGAGGGATTTTAATCCCCAGCCCTCCCATAGGAAGGGCATGGCTCTGTGGGGAGGCTCGCGCCCTCCACAGGCCACGGCCTGTGGAAGGGGTGCGAGCTCCTCACAGCCCGCGCCCTCCCCATGGGAGAGGCAAGGGCTTCCTGCACCCTTTGTGGTGCTCAACACTAGTATGAAACCCTGTATAATACTTTTATTTTGTGTGCACAGCCAGAAAATGTGAGAACAGTTATAAAAATCAGTATTTCTTTCTTTAAAGCATATATATATTTACACTTAGCTGTATATGTATTTATATATATATACACACACACTCAGCTGTATATGTATATATACATATATATATACATATATATACATATATATACATATATATATACATATATATATATATACATATATATATATATTCATACATATATACATAAATGCAAGTTTGAACAGGAAAACCATCTTCAGAATGTGATATGATTTCTGTCAAAAATACACAAACATCTCAGTAATTGGAAGCTGGAAATATGAACAAAAGAAAGTACCTCTGAGAAAACATGTAAACTGAAATTCTTCTTGATCACATTGTCATATACTCACATACAGATGTACATTCCTGAATAATAGTATACATTATAAAATTCGAATGCAAGTTTTTCTTTCAAACCTCTGTTATTCCGAATGAATTGCCCTGTTTCTGTATATTACTAATAACCAGAAACCTGTAGTAAATTGAGAATTACTCTTTCAATCAGCTTGAATTTGGAAGAGTAGAAGTATATACATAAATCTGTGAACATTGTTTCATACAAAAGAATTAATTAATTCCTCTACTTGTGTTTGTACACTGATAGAATCATGACATACATGCATTTTTTTTACATTTTCAAGAGAGTAGCTTGGAGTAAAAACAGAGTCCTTTACCAAATCAGAAAAGAATTACTTACAAAAGAGTAGATGCAATCTTACTACTGAACTTACAACCTTTCTTTTCTTTTGTCCAATGTAATTGAAAATATGTTATGAAATTCTCATTTGAAATTCTTTTAGAATCAATTGAATGCATGAAACATGTATGGAAAATGCACAACTTTCTACTTCTGTACTTTATTATACTTTACTTTGGTAACTTCTGGGACAGGATGTCGAAGGTGGACCCATAGAGACGGTAGTTTTACCTTTTCTAAACTACCATTTGCTTGTTTTACTTATGCTTGGCCAAGCACTTGTACCATTGAAATAGATGGATTCGTTTAAAAGCCTAGAAATGTATATGTATTTGAGTCTCTGCCACCTCCTGTTGCAAGAAATATGTTTTCTCATGTTAGAAATGCATATAGGCACCGGGCATGCATCAAGAGTTCCCTCCTGTTTTATTGTGTCAGGTTGCTAGGCTCCTTTATGCAGGGCCGAGGATTCCTTCAAGTTAGGAAGGAACCCGGGGAAGTCATGTACTTTGTGGTTGGGCGGAAAAGGCGCCTGAATCACACTCTTGGCCCCAGCTATTGATGAACTTGTGTAACATTCTGGAATGGCTTGTATAGCCCCATTGTATATGTATTTGTATTTGTATTTGACATTCATTATTGAAAGTTTGAAATAGAAGTATGGCATGAAAGAATCTAATGTAACATTGATATGTAGAATTAAAGTTTTATGACGTAGCATTGAATAAGATGTTTCTATTGGAATTATTGATCTCTTTCGAGTATGGATGAATATGTATATATGAAAATTCATTGATGTACTTTTGCCATGTGCATAGTCTTGATAAATTACAGTGTTATTATTTATATACATAAAATGCCAATTTAATTCTCTTTTATTGAGCTCATTTTGGAAGTTTTTATGAATGATATTAATTACTTGAAAACCTTTTTGAAATGGATTGAACAATTGAAAATGCTTTTGCTTTTAATTTTCTGAGCGCTACATCTTAGTATCAGAGCGGCAAGGTTCAACTCTAGGATCTATGCCTAACTACGTATGATGTTGTGTCTAAATCAGGGTGACTTAAAATGGAGAATAGAGTGTACCAGTGAATTGGCGGATCTCGTGGAGGTCCCAATGATAAACTGGATCAAATTTTGGCCTTGCTGCAAACTCAAGGGGCTAGAATTGAAGAACTAGAACAAGGGAGGTGAAATGGCCATCAAGGATTAAATACAAATAAAACTGATGGAGAAACAAATGCTGAACCATCTGGAAACGAAGGAAATCTAAATAGGGTGGTTGAGGAGTTAGGAAAAGACCTAAAGAAGGTCGCTCCTTTGAAGTTTGATGGGAAAACCCTTGGAGATGGAGCAGAAGCTTGGGTTATAGAAATGGAAAGGTATTTTTCCCTACGAAATTTATCAGATGAAACAAAGGCTGAATGGCGTTCATATCAACTCACCGGTGAGGCTACTACTTGGTGGGAAAATGAAAGGGCAGATAAGCAGTTTATGCATGGGAAGGTAACTTGGGATAAGTTCCTACAACTATTTAGGAAGAGGTGGTTACCACAATCTCACTTTGATAAGAAAATGACAAAATTCCAGGTACTCATACAGGGTGGCATGACAGTGATTCAGTAGTGGGAGAAATTCTCTCACTTGCTCAAGTATGCACCCCAATACCAGCATGATGAGAGGTTTCAAGTTCAAAAATTTATTTTGGGGCTTAGACCTCAAATTGGAAATGAAATAGATCTGCATAATCCAGCCACCATAGATGAAGTTTTTGATTTAGCAATTAAATAGGAGCACAAGCTACAGCAAGCTGCTAACTATAAGAAGAGTAGGGAAGCCAAGTATGGCAATAAGAAGTTCTAGGGGAATCGTCAAGGTAATAGCAATCAAGGTGGTCAGAGCAAACAGGACAATCAAGGGAATGAAAATAGGCAAATCAGAAATCTGAAGAGGGATGGTAGTCCTCAGGACCGCAACAATGGAAATAGGAATAATAACAACAAGAGGGGCAACTTCAATAAAAGGAATGATAATAATAGGAGATATTTTTATGACAAGCCCAAAGCACCTCGTGGAGGTTGTTATACCTGTGGTGGTGAGCATTACGCCAGTGTCTTCCCTCAGAGAAATAACAAACAGAATAACAAGAATCAACATCATATTCATGCAGCGGTTGATAATTGCCAAGCAGATTATCAAGCAACTCCCATCCAGTTATCGGGTAAATTATTTGGATGCCCTGTTTCTGTTTTGATTGATATTGGTGCTACTGATAGTTTTATAGATCCTCATGTTTTGGCTAAGTTATCAGTTAGACCGAGTTTTATGTCAAATTCTTGGAAAGTTCAGTATGGAAACCAGATAGAGAGGAAGGTAGAGCAATGCATGTATTTCAGTAAAATTGAACTCCCTAACCTTCAAATACAAGTAAACTTGTATGTTGCACCGTTGGGGTCTTATGATGTGATATTAGGGATAAATTGGCTCTCTGAACATAAGGCTCTTGTGGATTGCGAAGAGAAGTCAATAAAGTGTCTTGATGATCAAGGAAACCATGTGGAGCTTTGTGGAATTAAAACGCCTTTAGAGCTTAGGCAAGTTTCCGCCATGCATTTGAAAAAGGCAAGTCGGAAGGGATGCACTATCTTTGCAATAAAGGTCAAGGACCTTGATGAGAAAGAATCCTCAATAAATGATCATCCCATTCTAAAAGAATCTGAGGATGTTTTTCCTACTGAGCTGACTGAGCTACTGCCTAGGCGTGTGTTTGATTTTTCTATTGATCTGACTCTAGGAGCAGAACCTCAGTCTAAGGCTCCTTACAGGATGGATACAACAGAATTATTTGAGCTTAAGGCCCAACTAGAAGAATTATTGAAGCAGGGTCTTATTAGGCCAAGCATGTCACCTTGGGGAGCTCCAGTTATCTTTGTGAAAAAGAAGGATGGTACCTTGAGGTTGTGCATTGACTATAGAATGCTTAACAAGGTCACTATCAAGAATAAATACATGCTCCCATGCATTGATAACTTGTTTGATCAGCTAAAAGATGCCAAGGTATTCTCAAAATTTGATTTAAGATTAGGATACCGCCAGTTGAGATTGAAGGAAGAAGGCATTCACAAAACTGCTTTCAGAACAAGGTATGGGCACTACGAGTTTATGGTGCTACCTTTTGGGCTAAGTAATGCTCCTGCAACTTTCATGAACTTGATGAATAGTGTCTTGTGAGATTGTTTGGATAACTTTGTCCTAATCTTTCTTGACGATATCTTGATCTATTCTAAGTTAGAGGAAGAACATGAGAAGCATTTGAGAATTGTGTTGTAGCGTCTGAGGGAACATAAGCTGTATGGAAAGATGTCTAAATGTACTTTCTTCCAATCTGAAGTGCATTATTTAGGACATGTGATTTCAGCGGAAGGGGTGAGAGTGGACCCATAAAATATTAAGGCAATTATGGATTGGCCAGCACCGCAGAATGTCTCTGAAGTTTGAAGTTTCATGGGACTTGCAGTATATTATAGGAGATTTGTTCGGGGGTTCTCGACAATTGTAGCACCCATCACTGCACTACAAAAGAAGGAAAATAAGTTTGAATGGAGTGATAAGTGTGAGAGAGCTTTTCAGCTGCTTAAGGAGAAACTCACTACCGCACCCATCCTGGTTGTGCCAAATCCGAATGGCCATTTTATAGTTATTACTGATGCATTAGGGGAAGGGGTAGGAGTAGTTCTTATGCAAGAAGGGCAAGTGGTAGCATATGAATCAAGGAAGTTAAAACAACATGAATTAAACTATGCACCACATGACTTAGAATTGGCAGCCATAGTCCATGCCTTACAGATGTGGAGACATTACCTCTTGGGAAATCCTTTTGAACTAAAGACAGACCATGCAGGATTGAGATATATCTTCACTCAACCCAATCATAATGCCCGAAAAAGGCGATGGCTGGAATTCTTGAGTGAATATTACTTTGGGATTGAATATATTAAGGGTAAGGAAAATAGGGTGGCTGATGCCTTGAGTAGAATGAGGCACCTTGCAGCCATGCTTACCATAAAATTAGATTTCAGGCAACAAGTAGTACAATCCTCCCTTGGGGATGAACATTATAAAAAGGTGAAACAAGCCCTAGGGGTGAATTCCTCAGATCGTCGATATGAGGGTTATGTATTAGAATCGGATGGACTCTTGAGATACTAGGGGCGGATGTACATTCCTAGTTCTGCAAACTTGAGAGAGTTGGTGCTAGAGGAGTTCCACAATGCTCCATACTCAGGACATCCTGGTATTACAAATATGATGGAAGGACTTAGGCCACTGTACTTCTGGCCAAGACTTAAAAGGGATATTACGTCCCATGTAGCCTGATGCTTGGAATACCAGCAAGTCAAGGCTAAGCATGTACATCCGGCAGGACTCTTATATCCTCACAGGGTACCAAAGTATAAATGGCAGGTTATCACTATGGATTTTATACAGGGGTTACCAATGTCTAGGAACCGACATGATACCATCTTGGTTGTGGTGGATAAATTGACAAAGGTTGCTCATTTCATTCCTGGAAATCTCAAGGATGGTTCAATGGTTTTAGCAAGAAAATTTGTTCAGGAAATCTTCCAGTTGCATGGAGTGCTAGAAACGATCATCTCAAATCGAGACACTTGGATGACTTCCAGGTTTTGGATCACATTAAATTCTTCCTTAGGAACTAAATTGAATTTTAGTTCCGCATATCATCCTCAGACCGATGGTCAGACGAAGAGGGTGAATCAGGTAGTAGAAGATCTTCTCCGCATGTATTGTATGGAACAACAATATAAGTGGGAGGAGTATTTTCCTTTGGTGGAGTTTGCTTACAACAACTCCTACCATGCTTCTTTGGGCATGGCACCTTTTGAGGCCCTTTATGGATGTAAATTTCAGACACCCATTAGTTGGGACAGAGTAGAAGACAGGGTTGTGATTGGCCCTAAGATGCTTAGAGAAATGGAAGACCAAATGAAAATCATTAAGGAAAAATTGAAACAAGCTGCAGATAGGCAGAAAAGTCTAGCAGACAAGAACAAGAGCTTTAGGCAGTTCTCTACAGGGGATAAGGTCTTTTTGAGGGTTCAGCCGCATAAGAGTTCAATCACTTTCGGCAAGAACTCTAAGTTGGCCCCTAGGTTTGTTGGCCCTTTTGATGTTTTCGAGGTGGTGAATCCAGTTGCTTACAGGCTTGCTCTGCCACCAGCTCTATCCCAGATACATAATGTATTTCATGTCTCAGTACTTAAGCCTTACCATCTAGATATTGCTCATATCCTTGATTGGCGTGCATTGCAGGTTCAGGACCAAGGGGTGATACAGGTGGAACCCGTCAGAATCCTGGAAGAGCGCAACATTAAGTTGCGTAATAGGGACATTATGCAATACAGGGTCTAGTGGGACCAGTATTCGGTGGATAATGCCACTTGGGAGAATGCTGAGGATATAGATAGAATCTTTCCTCATTTGAGACCTTAGCATACTTTTATTTTCTTTTATAGACTTACGAAATACTAGTATCTCAATTTTGTTATGTAACTTTCTTTTAGACATCGAGACGATGTCTCTTCCCAAGTGGGGAAGGATGTCACGTCTCAGACTTTGATGTTGTTTTGACCATGACTTTGTGGGATTTAATATATGAATTATGATACGTGTTAGAGCAATATGATATAATACAATGTTTTGGTGTATGGAAATGTAGGAAAATATTTGTTTTTAGAATTATGAGTGCATTTTATTTTTAAAAATATACAAGATAGAACAAAATAGGAGTGTTGATTTAATTATTGCTTAAATTTATACTTCTATATTGGTTACTAATACACTTTCGTTGTTGCACGCCTGAGTGCATTTGAGTTGCAGGTGGTCGAAGACCAAGAGTGTGATTGAGGAAAAGAAGGCTAGCTTCCCGATAGGGTAAAAGAGGAGAAGCTCTCGATCACACACACAACACCTAAAAATCATGTAGTTGCATTTAGGCCATGTCTGTTTTCAATGTGATTGTTTAAATTGATTACATGGTTTGAATAAGTAATTGATAAAAAATATATATATATATATATATAATAACATAGCAAAATTAAAATATAATTTAATTATCCATAAAAGTTGTGAAAAGATTATGGTTTATTTTATTTAGTTTATTCCATTTATTTTTGTGCAATAAAAAGGAAAATCTGATTTAAATTAGGAAATTAAAAATAAAGTGAAAAATATTATATTTACATATAATATGGAAGAAATAATTGGTTTGCATATTAAAAGGTGGAGATATCTTTGTTTGCATATGTTTTAAAAAAACCTTAGTCCAAAATTGGGAGAAATGAACAGCCCCGAGAAAACTTTGGGCTCTGGGGAAATTCTCCTTAAAACCAACAATGCTGTTGGCAAGTGGCGACCTCTGGATTTTGCATGTAAAATTTATCTGTCATTTGGAAATACTCTGCATGACCCTCGGAAGGAGGAATAAAGCTTTAAGGGAGAAAAGAGAACATTATTGAGACACATAACCAGAGCTCTGGAAGAGGGAGACAGGAAGGTAATACTGGGCATCTGCACTGGAGAAAACTGCCAGGTTATTTTCCATTCCTTGTTTTCAATCAGTTTAAATTGCAGTAAGAAATTGAAGAAATGAAATGCATCATTCTATGAAAATGATTACAGATATCTGAGAAATCTTTTCCAATTTTATTTTTGAATCTGGGTAATAGCCTTCTTCTCATTGTTGCATTATAGAAAGAATACCCAATCTCTTTCTTCCAGATTAGGGTTACATTCTATTGCAAAAGCTACAAATTATTAAACTGCTCTCAATTATATTTGAAAACATACATAAATATATATATATATATATATATATATACATATATATATATACACAGGAATCTGTATTCCTATGCATATATACATATATATATATGCATATGGTCTTGCAAGAACAACTTTCACTAAAAATTAATTCGAAATTCCTTAGAAATAAATTTAAATGCAGTATAATACTAGGCGAAATATTTCTTTTGTGTTATGAAATTGTTTAACTATAGGGGGAAGGGGAGGGATTTTAATCCCCAACGCTTCCCATAGGAAGGGTAAGGCTCTATGGGGAGGCTCGTGCCCTCCTCAGGCCGTAGCCTGTGGAAGGGGCGCGAGCTCCTCATAGCCCGCGCCCTCCCCATGGGAGAGGCAAGGGCTTCCTGCACCCTTTGTGGTGCTCAACACTAGTATGAAACCCTGTATAATACTTTTATTCTCTGTGCACAGCCAGAAAATGTGAGAATAGTTATAAAAATTAGTATTTCTTTCTTTAAAGCATATATATATATTTACACTCAGCTGTATATGTATTTATATATATATACACTCAGCTATATATGTATATATACATATATATATATATTCATACATATATACATAAATGCAAGTTTGAACAGGAAAACCATCTTCAGAATGTGATATGATTTCTGTCAAAAATACACAAACATCTCAGTAATTGGAAACTAGAAATATGAACAAAAGAAAGTACCTTTGAGAAAACATGTAAACTGAAATTCTTCTTGATCACATTGTCATATACTCACATACAGATGTACATTCCTGAATAATAGTATACATTATAAAATTTGAATGCAAGTTTTTCTTTCAAACCTCTGTTATTCCGAATGAATTGCCCTATTTCTATATATTACTAATAACCAAAAACCTGAAGTAAATTGAGAATTACTCTTTCAATCAGCTTGAATTTGGAAGAGTAGAAGTATATACATAAATCTGTGAACATTGTTTCATACAAAAGAATTAATTAATTCCTCTACTTGTGTTTGTACACTGATAGAATCATGATGTACATGCATTTTTTTAACATTTTCAAGAGAGTATCTTGGAGTAAAAATAGAGTCCTTTACCAAATCAGAAAAGAATTACTTACAAAAGAGTAGATGCAATCTTACTACTGAACTTACAACCTTTCTTTTCTTTTGTCCAATGTAATTCAAAAGATGTTATGAAATTCTCATTTGAAATTCTTTTAGAATCAATTGAATGCATGAAACATGTATGGAAAATGCACAACTTTCTGCTTCTGTACTTTATTATACTTTACTTTGGTAACTTCCGAGACAGGATGCCGAAGGTGGACCCACAGAGACGGTAGTTTTACCTTTTCTAAACTACCATTTGCTTGTTTTACTTATGCTTGGCCAAGCACTTTTACCATTGAAATAGATGGGTTCATTTAAAAGCCTAGAAATGTATATGTATTTGAGTCTCTGCCACCTCCTGTTCCAAGAAATATGTTTTCTCATGTTAGAAATGCATATAGGCACCGGGCATGCATCGAGAGTTCCCTCCTATTTTATTGTGTCAGGTTGCTAGGCTCCTTTATGCAGGGTCGGGGATTCCTTCGAGTTAGGAAGGAACTTGGGGAAATCATGTACTTCGTGGTTGGGCAGAAAAGGCACCTGAATCACACTCTCGTCTCTAGCTCGCAATCAGACCGATGGTGTCACGACAGTTGGAGGTTCAGAGTTTTATTTGCTATTGATGAACTTGTGTAACATTTTGGAATGGCTTGTATAGCCCCATTGTATATGTATTTGTATTTGACATTCATTGTTGAAACTTTGAAATAGAAGTATGGCATGAAAGAATCTAATGTAACATTGATATGTAGAATTAAATTTTTATGACGTAGCATTGAATAAGATGTTTCTATTGGAATTATTGATCTCTTCCGAGTATGGATGAATATGTATATATGAAAATTCATTGATGTACTTTTTCCATGTGCATAGTCTTGATAAATTACACTATTATTATTTATATACATAAAATGCCAATTTAATTCTCTTTTATTGAGCTCATTTGGAAGTTTTTATGAATGATATTAATTACTTGAAAACCTTTTTGAAATGGATTGAACAATTGAAATGCTTTTGCTTTTAATTTTCCGAGTGCTACAAAACCCCAAGAACACCTTAGTTCCACTCCTGAATATCTTTTATCAATTTAGACAAAGACATGCAAGGAATTCTTCTTCTTATAGACACTCAACACATACAATGATCCTCTTCTTTTGTTCCCACAAATCGGATATGTGCACAACTATTTCCTTTCCACTAAAAAAATGCATAAACTTAGTTATTCATTTTTTCATCTATAAAATGCACACACTAATAATTTATTTGATAGCTAAAAAAGAAACATGGACAATAATTTATTATGATACTACAAAATGCATACAAAAAGATGTTTCTTTTTTCTCCAAAAAATGCATACATATTAATACTCTCTTGAAAAGAATTCTCCTTGCATAGAGATGTGTTCTACTAGTAACCTACATTTTCCAACTGTTTACAATTCAGGAACTCATTTGTAAACATATTGTAGAAACAGCCAAGATCATGGAAAACAAACAAGCACAAGATTGCAAGTGAAATCGAATGACTTGTATTACAAATGAACAAGTATAAATAGGTGAATTTTGGGAAACAATCATCCACGATAATAGGAAAGGTGGCGAAAATAGAACCAAGAGAATAGCTCAAGGTTCAACCAACCTAAAATGTAGCAGAGATGTGTCAAATATGGAGTGACAAATCTACTAATGACTCATAGAGTGGGAGATGTGTCAAATATGGGACGACACATCTACTAATGACTCATAGAGTGGAATTAGTCTTTCCACATGTGAGGAAAACTGCTAACTATGGTTATGTTAGGGTTAACTCATGTGAGTTATACACCAACACCCCCCCTTAAGCATAGCTTAGGTAGGTTTATGAAACATGAGTCCCGACTGTGCGCCATTTTAGGTACTCATTTACAAAATATCTCTCAAAACCGGAGAAAGAAAGAAAACCTTGTGGGAAAAAACTTTCCTCTAAAAGAGAGAAAATAAAGAGAGGACTTTAGATGGCCCCTCCTGATGATGATGATGTCGATGTAGACCATACGCCAAGAAGAGCTCATAGATGAATGAACCTTCTTTCTATAAAGGGTTTGGTAAAGATATCGACAACTTGTTCTGAAGACTGGAAAAATACTAGGTTGATGATCTGATCATGGATAAGCTCATGAATATAATGCATATGAATCTCAATATGTTTGGTTTGTTGATGTTGAACCGGATTCTTGCATATTTGGATAGTACTCTGATTATCACAATAGATAACTATTGGTTGTCTGATAGGAATACCAAATTTAGAAACGATGCCTTGAAGCCATATGGCTTTTGTAGCTGAGTTAACAGCTCCTCAGAACTCTACCTCTGTAGAAGATATAGCAATAGCGTTTTTCTTTTTGCTAGACCAGCTGATAGGACCTAAACCAAGTGAAAAACTGTACTCGGAAGTGGACTTGCAATTTTCTGTATCACCAGCCCAATCTGAATCTGTGAAATCAACCAAATCAATAGTTGAACCAACTCTGTAATGTATCCCAAATGTAAGTGTACCTTGAAGGTAGTGAAGAATCCTCTTAGTTGCTTTCTAGTGCAACTCATAAGGTTCTTGCATAAATCTAGAAACTAAGCCAACTACATATGATATGTCAGGCCTAGTATGTGTTAAGTAAATAAGACTGCCTACAAGTTGTTTGTACAATGTTGCATCAACTAATGGTGTAGGGAAAGAAGTCTCAAGCTTAACACTAGATAAGTAGGGAGTTGGAGCTAGTTTACAATTAGTCATGTGAAAATGTTCAAGTAAATCAAGAGCGTTTTTGGGTTGAGCAATAACAATCCCTGAATCTAATTGAGATATCTCAATACCAAGAAAGTAATGCAGTAACCCTAAGTCAGTCATGTCAAATCTTTCTTGAAGTGCTGATTTTACTGCCATAATAGCAGAGGAAGCACTCCCAGTGATTAAAAGATCATCAACATAAAGAACCAGTATTAACAATGAATCATCATGGCATATGATCTGAATTGCATCGAGTGAATCCTAAAGATAGAAGATAGGAATCCATTTTACCATACCAAGCCTTGGGTGCTTGTTTTAGGCCATAGATAGATTTCCTTAGTATACACACTAAGGATGAATCATGAACAAACCCTAGAGGTTGTTCCATGTAGATCTCCTCCTCAATATCTCCATGAAGAAAGGCACTCTTTACATCCATTTGATGTACTGTCCACCCATGTGCTACGGCTATAGCAAGTGAGTCTGATTGAAGTCATCTTTGCAACAGGTGCAAAGGTCTCTATATAGTCAATTCTTGCTACTTGTGAAAAACCTTTAGCAACCAATTGTGCTTTGTACTTGTCAACTGACCCATCTGCTGCATATTTAGTCCGATATATCCATTTACATTGAACTACTTTTCTCCCCTTAGGAAGAGAAGTTAAATCCCAAGTGTGATTTTTGATTAAGGAATCATATTCCTCATTCATGGCAATATCCCACTCAGGTATGCCTGATGCATCTTTAAATGTCTACGGATCAGACACTGAAGCAAAGAAGGCATGAGATTCCCCCTAAAAGTCTGTTTGAAGGTGTCTATCATCTGTTGTATGAAGTGAGCACAGAGTTCTAGATGTGGGCGAATCTGGTGCAGAAATGCCAACTTCTAATTCAATCCCTAAACTGGATGAAGATGAATTTTCAGTGCAATCATCATTTTGTGAACTGGAGGAAGTAGAAGAACTACTAACTACACTATAAATTTGCTGTGAATGATCTGAATCATCAAAAATATTATCAGAATCTGGAGAATCAATAATATGACGAGGAATGTCAAGAACAGTTTCAATGGGTGTTTCTTGAAACTTGACACTTCTCTCGATGAACAACTCATGTGTGGTAGGGTTTAATAGGCGGTAACCTTTAACACCTTTTGGATATCCAACAAAGATACAAGGTTTGGATTGTGCATCCATAGCCTTGTGATGTTCTTTAGGAATGTACGCCATAGTAGGAGAACCAAAGACTCTAAAGTGATCAACTGTTGGTTTCCATCCTTTCCAAGCTTCAAAGGGAGTGATTCGTTTCAAGGCTTTATGAGGAACCCTATTTTGAATGTAACATGCACAATTGATAACTTCAGCCCAATAAGATGGTGTTAAACCTTTGGAATGAATCATACATTTAGCCATCTCCTTTAAAGACCTATTTTTACATTCTGCAACACCATTTTGTTGAGGGGTATATGGAACTGTGCGTTGCAACTCTATCCCTTCTATTGTGCAAAACTGCTCAAAAAAGTTATTAACATATTCTCTGCCATTATCTGTTCGAAGAACCTTGATTACTTTCCCTGACTATTTTTTGACTAGAGCTTTGAAATCTTAAAAATAATAAAATACTTCTGATTTTTGCCTAAGGAAGTAGACCCATGTAAAACGTGAGAAATCATCAATAAATGTGAGAACATATCTAGCTTTTGTAAAAGAAGGATGTGGAAAAGCCCCTGAAACATCACTATGAATAAGTTCTAAGACTTGTTTTGCCCTCCAAGTTTCTCCTTTGTCAAACTTTGCTTCAGGATGTTTACCAAGTGCACATCCTTCACATAGTCCTTTAGAAAACTTGACTTTTGGTAATCCATTAACCATTTTTCATTGCCATAGTTGTTCATGATAACGGTAGTTAAGGTGGCCAAACCGTTCATGCCATAATTTACTAACTTCATCTGAATGAGTTAGTATTGCCTTTGGAGAAATATCAGTAGCAAAACTAGAGAAGGAATACAATCTAGATTGGTGATTGGCTTCTCCTATAGCAACTAAGTTATTACTTTGTAATTCTCTTATCTCAACTGAATTTGGAGAGAGATAAACTCTCATACCCTTCCCTAAGTGTGTTATTTGATACACTGAAAGGAGATTAGTTGAAAGTGAAGGTACACTAAGAACTTTTGAAAAATTTCCTCCTTCAACTTAAACAGACCCTCTCCCTTTAACCAATATTGGAGTATCATCACCTAAGTTGACTGAAGACATTCTGGATGGTCCTAAGGATGTGAATGCAACCTGAGAAGAACCCATATGATGAGTAGCACCAAAATCAATAATCCATGATGGAGATGAAGATGAAGATGACGTAACAACTAGAGCTTTTCCTATTAATTTCTCTTTGTCCTTGGTATTATCCTGAGTTGATGAAGATGCCTTGCCAAAATCAGGAATCCCAATATTATTTTTCTTAAGAATATTTGAGAGACTTTCGATTTGTTTCTTCACATGTATTGATGTTCATCATGCCTAGGTTTTTTACAAAAGGCACATATTATCTTCTCATTAATGTGCTTACCTTGATGAGAAGATTTATCCTTTTACAAATCATCAATTTTATCCCCTTTCTTACCACCCTTGTCCTTTTTTGTGTTTTTCTTCCCATTTGAAGTTTGTCGCTTGTCATTCCCTGTAATTAGATCTTGAGGCTTCGTAGACTTCAAAGAACCCATATGAATTAGTTTCTCTTGTTCCCTTGTGAGATCAGAAATAAATTTATCTAGAGTGGGCATTTTCCATAATGCTCCAAGAGCACTTTTAGTAGAATAGAAAGTTGATACAAATACAGAAAATTCTGGACCTAATTTGGAAAGTACTGAAAGGATTAATTAATCCTCTTTCTTGTCAATTCCACAATCTTTTAACTACAACTTTAAAGATTTAAACTTTTTGAAGAAATCTTCTAAAGTTGTAAAAATTCTAGGACTAAGACCTAAGAGTTGATTTTCCAATTCATGACTTCTGAGTTCATCAATTTTTCCAAATAGTTTGTCTAAAGTTTCCCACACTTGATTGGGTGTAGTTAAATTTTTGACATGAAACAATAATTCTGGAGATAGATTTAAACACAGAAAGCCAAATGCTTGATCACATTTGTTGAAAAAAATTTCTTTTTCTTTGGCTGCATTAGGTTCTTTTTCCGTTCCTATAGTTATCCTATATAGGCCTTTATTTTTTAGTACAAGGCTAACTTTGATCTTCCAGTCATGATAATTGAAAGGTGTTAGTGAAGGAATGGGATCTGTAGACTCCATGATGCTTTTAGTTACTTAGATAGTAGATGTAGAAAATTTGAATGAAAGAGTGGTGAAAGTGAAAATGAAGATGTGAAAAAGATAACACACCCACACAAAAAAAAATCACTTCACTAAGAAGTGTGCACAAAGAACACACAAGATTTACTGCTGATGTGGAGAGAATGGCCCAGCAGAGAAGAATGCTAATCTGATGACTTGGTCAGCAATACAAAACACCAATTTCCTACTCCTCACTGCCTTGTCGATGTTGAGAGGATGGCCTGGCGGAGAAGGATGCCGATGTGATGACTTTGTCATCGATGCTAAGCAAACGCCAATCTTCTACGCCTCTGAATCATGTGCAGAGAGCATTAAGAAGTCTGTAGCCTTCAAACTCTGCGGTTTGAAAATGCCCTTCAATAATGCCTTCGTCTGTATACCGCCTCTAAAGCACCTATTTCCTCATTTTCAGGTCGCTCTGCTAATGGGTCAGGAACGCCTTGAAAATCACACTAGAGGTAGACAAAAACTCACCACGTATTTTAGGTGCTGTTCGTGGCTGTAGAAGACGCCTAAAAAATGCGTGGAAGCCGCCTGTTAGTGGTGTTGACGGCTTGATGAAGGGCCTACCCACAATGCAGGCTCGGCCTGCGTGGCAATGGCCTCCTTTGAGACTTCCCAATGAGCCAAAAAATGCCTGTAGATGGCGTTGAAACCTCCTGCAGAAAGCACGGCCTGGGCAGACTTGGCCTGTGTGATGAGGAGACTGTGAGGTCCAACAAGGCCGATGCATGGCCTTTCTGTGACGTCAAAATAATTTCCTATGTGGGCGATTCAAACTCACAGTGAACACACATGAATATGCCAAATAATAACAAAATCAAATGTGAACAAAACCTAGCAGAGATTACAAACTCGACATCAATGAAAGTGATTCGCACAGCAAGCAAAACAACTTGGAGCTTACCACGTTGGCTCTAATACCATGTGGAAACAGCCAAGATCATGGAAAACAAACAAGCACAAGATTACAAGTGAAATCGAATGACTTGTATTACAAATGAACAAGTATAAATAGGTGAAGTTTGGGAAACAATCATCCACGATAATAGGAAAGGTGGTGAAAATAGAACCAAGAGAATAGCTCAAGGTTTAACAAACCTAAAATGTAGCAGAGATGTGTCAATTATGGGGTGACACATCTACTAATGACTCATAGAGTGGGAGATGTGTCAAATATGGGACAACACATCTACTAATAACTCATAGAGTGGAATTAGTCTTTCCACATGTGAGGAAAACTGCCCACTATGGTTATGTTAGGATAACTCATGTTGAGTTATACACCGACACATATAGTATATGGTGTAGATTGATTCCAAATATCTTGGAGTGCATGTAAACCATCTAATACAATCATTATTTGATCCTCTCTAAGATATTATCTTGTATAATCTTGAGTGATGTTTCTATCCTCCACACAAGGAAAAGGTTAAAAAAAAAACATTTGGTTAGTATTTCTAAAATCATAGGGTCTCTTGTGTAATAAATTTATAAGGACAAGAATAACAAAAAGTAGATACAATTCTCACTGTTCAATTTTATGTACCATAAAATATAGGATGATATATGATTATGATTATCTATTCTTACTAATAAAATAGATTTACTTGCTTTCAAATAATAAAATAGATTTACTTGCTTTCAAAAAACACAATTCCACTAATATTTTTATTATTTTAAATAATAAAAAAAGTTGTAAATAATCTTATAATTAAAATCAATTGTATAACCTAAAATAGTAGTAGGAGGAGAGACATTTAATTCTATAATTATGAAATAATATCAATATAATAAGATGTCAAGATTTTGACTATGCAACAATTTTTACATCAAAATTTTAGATCATACTCGATGATGATGATCTGATAGAAAGATGAGAAATGACATGATAGTTACTGTGAAAAAATATTTATTAAAAGTAAATGAAACATAAAAAAGTAACATAAAAATATATAATGTTTACTACACTTTTAAAATAAATTAAAAACACATAAAAATTACTAAAATAATGAATGATGTATTTTTGAAAAAGTAAGATTACAAGTTGCACACATCAATATATTATCAAAAAACAACTCATAAAACAAATAAAAATAAAGAAATAAAATTCTAAAATAGTAAAAGAACAATATACATCCATATAATAATTTTTAATATAAAATAAAATGAATATCAAGAAAAATATGTTCTTTTAAAGGAAATACAAATTTTATTTTCTCATTTCAGCTAGTCAATAAGGTTTTAAAACTAGATAATATATTTTTTGAAAAATCATAGTGTTTTGATGTTAATTCCATTCCGTCAACCACCTCTCATATAATTTTGAAGTATTCCTTATCTTGAGGATTTATTTCTATGTATGATTAGAAAATGATAATGATATATTAATAATTAACATAATTTAGTCGATATTTATTACTACTATTTTTGGAGAGAGTGAATAATAATTATTATTAAAAGTTACTGAAATAATATATAATAAAAGTATATAAGAGACATTCATTAGGTAATATATATAATATAGAACCAAATTTATTTATTCATATATATATAATAAAATAATTTTAATGAAAAATAAAAGAAGGAAATAAAATGATTGTAACTTGACATATTTTGATATAATTAAAATACATATTATATTAAATAACCTTAAAATTATGTTTATTATAAAATATTAATTGTTCTTAGAAATATAACTAGTGGTGGAATGATATGATAACATTTTTTTTTTTAAACATTTCAAAACTCACATATATAATAGTGTCACCATAATTCAAAACTAATAAATATCTCTACACGATTTTTAAAATATATTTTGAATATTTGAACATAAAAATTTAAAAATATTATCTTACGTTTTTTCATATCAGTATCTTGCATATGAGTCTCCCTTTTCCGTTATGAATGAAACGACAACAATTTTTTATTGATCACGAGTTGTGAGAATTGAGATAGACACATATCCCTCACAACCACCTATGCGGTTACACCAACAGTGCAAATACAAGATGACAATGCTTAATGGTATATTATTCCACATATATATCAGCGTAGGCTGGGAGGGAGGAGGGGTTAAGTGGTTTATTTATATCACTCCACCAAATGATGGTTTATGCCGCAATATACCAGATATCTAAAAGACGGGGTACTTAGCTTATAGCCGCTTATTTAGAGGTTAATAACGAGCATAATCCTATATATCTAGGGACAGAAAACAATAGTGTAGTCTGTACCAGAGGGGCAAGTGAAAGTGCTGGTAGCATCGTCCTTGGCATAACTGTAGGCCTGGGGGCATTGATTCTTGAAGATCATCGAGTAGTTTGTGGGAGAGCAGTTATTAAGATAGGCTCCCGTGCAACAATACTGGTCGGTGTTAAAGACATTGCAGGCACTCTTGCATCCTCCATCAACCTTCAATTCAGCAGGGCACACAGCATTCACTTCGCTTTTGCACGAAGGGGCAGTGCACTGTCCGTTTGTAGGATTGATAGAAAGAGGAACGTTGAAGCCGTCCACCAGTGAGATATCGTAGGTATCCTGGTTGCTCAGGGTGTACTCGGCCAGCGTGGTGGGAACGGCTCCGGAGACTTGGCAGCTCAGTAGGCCGTTGCAGTCTCCAGTTTTACAGGTTCCTCGCCCGCTCGCACCGAAAGAGCAGCCGGTTCGGCCCCAGAATCGTCCCGCCGCTGTCCCCGCACTGGTTCCGTATATCAAACTTAGCTGCTCCCACCTCTGCGACATACACACACACACATTAAGCCTTAGAGTAGTATTCAACTTACCTTCTAGCAACAAATTACACCACGTATTGTGTTACCAATGCAACTTACCTTGCATATATAGAGATATGACGAGTCCAGCCACGAGAACAAGCGCAAGATCTGATACTGTAGCCATTATACCTTCTCGATTGAATGAAAATAGATGTCTTGGGTATTTGAGGAGGGATTTATCATTTATATAGAGATCTCTCCGCTAGTCACGCAGGAAGCATGGACCCGGCTCCACAAGCCGTGTATCTTACGACAGCCGCCTGTGAGCATTCAAACTTCTTTGAAAATCTAGTTTGAAAGCTACTCTGTAAATATGTTTTCCACGATTTTGGATCGTTTTTCACAATCAATT
Source organism: Sequoia sempervirens (assembly GCA_007258455.2). NCBI lineage: Eukaryota > Viridiplantae > Streptophyta > Pinopsida > Cupressales > Cupressaceae > Sequoia > Sequoia sempervirens. Next base: position 76,616 of record VDFB02272886.1, on the reverse strand, counting down.
ATTATGATGTAAAAGATCAGAATAGAAGCCGTGTATCTTATGGCAATTGTAGGTCAGCATTCAAATTTCTTTGGAAGCTGTTTCCTTATGAGGCTTAAATAAGTGATGTAAGGAACCGTAAGAATCAAAATCACCTAAAGCTGGGCAAATGGCATTGTACAGAACAATATACATACACTCAACTCTATGGAATGCGCTCCTTCCGTGTGAAAATCTGTGCAATCTTTCGCGGTTTTTCACCCCTTTATTGAACTTGTTTTAAGCAGCCTTTTAATATTATTTTTCTATTTAATAAAATTTTAAAAATTGGAAAAAACAAAAAATTGTGATTAAGAAAATTTACATTTTTTTTATTTTGTATTTTAAGTTTTTTTCTTAGTTCTTATTTCACTAATAGTCTTTTTCATTTTAAATCTATTATTCTAGAATAGATTTTTTTTTACTAATCTTACTGGATCAGATTACTTGCATCAAAGAATCATTAGGACTTCTTGATTTCTTTTCATTTGATATACTCTGCACTTCAACTCATTCAATTTCTATTTGATTTCACACTCCTAAGAATGTTTAGCTATTCTTGTAGAATTGACACTCGATTTGAGCTTCTTGTTGTTTCTCATTAATTTGTTATTGTACCATAACTAATCTTATCTTAGTTCTTTCAAATGATTTAAATTAACATAAATATGTTAAACACACTTATTAAAATATCAATATCATTAATATATTATATATTATGATTTACCAAAAAATATTAGATTTTATTTATTTAAAAACTTTTTTACTTGCCTTTCAAATTATTTACAAATTATTACTATTATCAAATAGCTCTCCACATAACAATTATGACTGTAGAAAAATTTACTGCCAATAATTCAAAACCAACAAATTCACCTCCAATAATTCCAATGACAAATTCATCTCATAGAAAATTCACCACCAACTTTAAATTTACTTGAAATTCCCCACTATCAGACAGATGGATACATTCGGTAGTCAAGGATGGGTTTATTATAATTTATACGGAAAAAGATCTCCGCGTGTTACGGTGGAAGCGAGGAAGCCAAGACCCGACATCAAATCCGCCTATCCTATGAGAGTCCTAATTCTGTTTAAATTCGAAGGCTCATCAACACTCAGACATCTGTTTTGTTGTTTCTGCATTCATATACATTAATTGCACGTCTCCACATCAAAATATATTTTACGGTATTCAAGGCAGCCATCTGTGATTTTAAATTTCAAAAGTTAGACAAGTTTCAATATTAATGACAATGCATGTTTAATTTAGTTAATTATATTGAGAGATGTTTTATAGTGAAAGTTACTGAGGAGTGAAGGTTCAAACAGAGCCTCTTCTTTTAACTTTTGAGATATCAATATAATATATTATTAGTATAAAATAGTTATCATTAGTAGGGTTACGATTCAAATATAGTTTAATTATAGTTCAATTATAGTTCAATTAAAGTTCAATTAGTGTTTAATTGAGGTTTAATTAAGGCTCAAATGATAGTTATGGTTTAATTAGTATTCAATTAGGGTTCAGATATGATCATGGTTCAAGAATAGTTAAGGTTCAATTAGTGTTCAATTAGAATTAGGGAGTGATTCAATTACTGTTATGATTATGGTTCAAATAGGGTTCAATTAGGGTAAGGGTAGAATTCAATTTGGGTTATGGTTATGATTTTTCGAGGGATTTATTAAGGTATAATTTAATTAGTATTCAATTACAATTAAAATAAGGTTGAATTAGGATTTGTATAAGTATACTATAATATTAGAGTATATATTATTAAGAATAACATTAATTATATTAATACAGCAAACTATTATATATTGTTTAACTTATTAATTAAATAAAAATAAATAAACTAATGAATTTAAATTTAATCAATTTATTTTTGATAAATTGTAATTTTTAATATAATTTGATGATATTATATTATAATGCAAAAAAGAATATATTGTTACAAACACACAACAATAACATGCAAAAAGGTTCCTTCAAATTGATATACCTCGACATTTCCTATATAGATTATGTAATAAGTAGATAAGCTAGTTATTAGAAAGTGTGCAATTATATTCGTCCTAATAAAAAAGTAAGTAAAATAATATCACTAAAATGATGGAGCTCAATAAATTGTAAAGCATAGCTTCTTTGTTCAATAACAAAGAAAAAGAAGAGCATAGTGTTGGATAAGAAGAAAAAAGTATAGTGTAGTACAAAAAGTACAAGACATACAAAACATGCTCCAGCTACCATTTAATATCTTTTGTTAATTAGAAAAATACAAAAAAATATTGTTGGCTTATAAGTATGTACTCTCCATGAATACACAAAAGGCTTTCCTCTGAACATCATCTGACTTCAATAAACTCAAACTTTTACCCTTGCTGCAAACTTTTTTGGTATCGCCTACAAAAACATATGAAAAGCTTAAATTCATCTTCAAAAAACAGTGAATTTGTCTCTCCCTGCACTTTTCTTTACAATTAGAGAGAAAACAATGACTGTTATTGACAGAAACCCAATGGAAATCTCAATCGACTTGGGTTTCTTAGGAAAAATCCTAGGCACAGTAACAAAAAAAATCTCGTCGGCTTTAGCATTGCCACGTAATCTAAATTTCTCGGTAAACCTGTGATTCACCTTCCTTTCCACAGTTTTTCGTTCTCCACTTGAACCTGCAAAACATCTTGTCAATTAATAGAACAAAACACAACTTCAAGTTAACAAAAGCGTAGAAACCCTAACCCAAGATGAGGGAAAATCTATTAAACTGAATGTCAGACTTAGTGAGCCGCGAAACATTGGTTCATAAACTTCAATACAACCTAAGCACAAAAGACTCGAGCCCCAAGTGTTGAACCTGTGTGCTCTGATACCAAATGTAACAAGAGGAAAACTCACTTACCGATTATAACCCCTAATTGCCAAAATAAATTAAATAGAATAAAATTATTATAAAAAGATGAGAAGTATGAGAAATGATTAAATTAATTTGATCACTATGTTTAAATGGAATAACATACATCCATGAATCAAGTGTATCAAAACAAGGTTACATTATTTTAAGATATAGCCATATAGTCTTACACAAGATTTATCATATAAAAAATGCATGTAAAAATTCAAATACTATAAAGCAATAGCAAAGTCTTGAATGCAACCGCATTTGAACCATAACACGAAGAAATTTCATGAGTGGAAAACCCTCGTAGGGATGAAAAACCACTCGTTAAAGTGCCTTACTGGCTTAATGAAATTTCTTTCTGGTAGTGCTCTACTGGCTACAATGCTCAATGGTTATAAGGTGTCTCATTGAAAATGATCACATTGTCACACTAACATGACTATTCATTATGCAATTTTGGTTATCATATATCGCCCTTAGCAAAGGACTTATTGAAGTGTTACCAAGGCATCCACCTTGCATTTGAGCCATGCCCTTGCCATATTCATATGCTCGAGGGCTTACCAGATGTTCATATGAGCGGAAATTTAGCAATTTCTCGTCAACCTCATCCTTTGGAAAGTTAAACAACCAAGTAAAGCTTGTTGCATAACTGTCCTCCATAGTGCACTCTCAAATATTCCTTTACTTTTTTGTCCATTTATTTTACAGAGAAATCCCTTTGACTCAATTCAATCTCGTATTAAACAAAAACAGAAAGAAAAGCTACAAAAAAATGAAAAAACACAGTAGTTACTCACTAGAAATTTTCTTCAAATGATATTCTTTTTACAAATTCCTCACCGCTTTAAATTTTGAGATATTAATAAAATATATTATTATACATAATTAGTTTATAAATACTATATTTAAATACTATATGTTTTATTATATTTTGTGGTAATTATTGATTTAAAAAATATATAATATATTTAAATATTTTATATATAAATTATTTATTGATTTGATAAATAAATAGTTGTTAAATTTGATTTAAATGATTTCAAGTAATTATTTTCTTATGTAAAAGAATCATTAATTTTTAAGAAGTGTATTTATTTATTTATTTTTTATTAAAAGTGAAATATAACATGTCATTATTTTCACCATATTTATATATTTATAAATTATTAAAGAACATTAAAAGTTCTTATCAAATAGTTGTTAGACAAATATTTATGATCTTATTAATCAAGATTTATACATTTATATTTTTAGACCCATTTTACACAGTATTTTAGGTAATAGGGATGTAAATATTTATGTCTTTGGTTATTTGATAGTACATTTAAATGATTTTAATAGTTTTCAAGAATTTTACTAGTGTTATACTTTAATTTATTTTGTTTATTTTGTGAGAACAAAACAAGTTCAAAGATATGTTAATTTCATTATTTATTTTTCAAAAGACCTATTCTTAGTGATTAAAATTGTAGACATGCAAAATCAGCATCACGCATTTAATTAAATTCATATTCATCCATTCATCAAATAAATCAAGTTCATTAAATTCAATCTCTAAAGTCATCCATTTAAATTAAATAAATCAACTTTATTTAATTTGATCCTAACATCACTCTCTTTGATTAAATAAATCAAATCTTTATTTAATAAAATCTAAAATCATCTTTCATCTCCTTTTGATTTAGTTTAATCCTTAAATCTAAGTCAAATGAGTCAAATCACCTAATCCTCTTTTAAATTAACTAAATCAGGATTAAATTTAATCTAATGCATGTCACATTCTCTAGATTTTCCCACTTGCACAAATAAAAAAATTTAATTAATTTATTAAATCCTCATTTTCCCTCAACAAGGAATATTTGGAGAATATTCCCTCAAGTTTGAATTCAAGTCAAGTTGACTTGTCCCTTCCAACATAGCATTAATTCTCCTCTTACATGTCCCCCACTTGGCATTTAAGCCCCCTTTTCTCCCTCCAACAAGCCAAATTTGAAATTTGAAAAGGCCACCTAATGTCATTTATTGGCACATTGACCAAAACTTGCACATCCTCTATCCACTCACATTTGGACAAGTGGCTCCTTCCTATTGGTTGAATCTTTGTCCCACATTCACCCATTTTGCATATTTCTCCATCCTATCATTCTATAAATAGGAGGTCGCATTCCTCATTTTAGCATCCACAATCTCATGCAAAGTTACTCTCTCCATATTGAGAGCTAACTTTTTCCATTATCATTTGCAAAATTGATTTGTCAAGGGTTGGGAAAGGGTCACTTTTCACAAAAAAGTGACACCAATCCACTATGGGATAAGTATGCATTCGTTCTTCTTTGATACTTTTAATTAGTTTATTTGGTCACTTTGTTTGTGAAGTATGGTGCATTATCTCATAGGAGCATTTAGTAAATTTGCATGAATTAACCTTTTTCATGGAGTTTAGAATGTATGCAAATTTTATTGCTAGCACACAACATAAAACTCATCACCTAAATTGACCCTCTCAAGTACTTACTATCAAAAGCAATGCTCATTAGAAGAATGGCCAAATGGGTCATGATACTATCAAAGTATGACATTGACTATGTCGAGCAGAAAGCAATTAAAGGCCAAGTCGTCGCAGATCAGCTTGCAGAAGCACCAATCTATTCAGAGAATTCTCTTATCTTAGATTTTCCAGATGAATCCATCTTCAATGTCAACATAACTGACCACTGGAAACTTTACTTTGATGGCTCATACATGCAACATGGATCAGGAGCTGGTGTCTTCTTTATCACCCCACAAGGGGACTGCATACCAAGGTATTATAATTAGTGTTCTGATTATATTTAGTATATTTTATTGCTTTATAAAAGATTTATTGTTTTAAGAAATTCGTATATATCATTAGTATGGTGATTTAATTAAAGACAAAAAATATTAAAAATAAAATAGACCATTTCACAAAAAAATGTTTCACATTTTGTGTGTAGGTGATTCTTTTCTAGTTCTAGTCACAAATAGTCACTAGTCCAAATCAAAAGTTCAAAAAAAATATTCATTTGTGTGTAATACTTATTGTATGTCAAACACTTGTTAATGAACACTTTTCAAAATTACTAATTTTTTATATTTTGCAACCCAACTTATCAAAAACTTCAATTTGAAGCTATTACATATTTAGTTTTGGATTGTTAAAATTATTTTGACATCTTTATAAAATTTAAATTAAGATATTTAAGATAAATGTATTTAAGATATTTGAAACATGACTTGTCCAATTTAAATTAAGAGGTTTTTATTTACACAATAGAATACCTTTTAATATTAATAAAATAACTCTAAAAATAAATAAGTACAACTCTTAAATAAATAAAATAATTCAAAAATAATAAAAATATCTCATAATTTTTCTAGATAAATAGATTTAAAATATTAAAACTTAAAAAAATATTATTCACTGTTTGAACTTAAAACGTTTTCAGTTACAATATATCACATATGCATTACGGGTCAGCTTAATCACCACACTCTAAGCCCTAATAGCTTAGGTGGCTTGGCCCATTCACCTGACATTTTCGTACCTATCAAATCCAGTTTTCCAATTTTTACAGATTCCGTTAAACTTCGTTCCTCCATTTTCACATTTAAAGTTTTTTTGACTTCCACATTCCAAGTTTTTATAACTCCCACATACCATACGGTAATAAATATGGTGGAATTTTATGTTATAAATACTCTGCTGAAATAATAATATATGATAACATATTAAAGTAGAAAGTGTGCTCAATCGTAGGAGAATAAATAGGTGTTAAGCAAAAATGTGTGCTTATTCCATAGGTAATTTATGCTGAAGGCGTATCCAATATGAACATGCTCAACCTAAAATATGCAATCACTGGCTCATTGCTTTCCAAAGATGATCAAATTGATCGTGGCCATTAATTGTATCTAGACAACTTGCATTCTACTTGACAGTGAGTTGTGACAGTGATGGTGATAGATCTCTTCATATTCCCTTGCACACCTTTAATATTATCTACAAGTGGGTGTCTAGAGTGAGGCTTATCATTTCGTTGATTCTTGTGGATGCAATGGTGTTTTTTCTCTCTACTACGTGGACTACATTTATTGCAGGGTATGCATTGAATGGGCAGTCCAAAGAGGAAGATGAGTTGTTTAAACGGATGCAATTCTTAGGTTTCAGGCCAAATTTGCAAACTTATGTGAGCATTCTTCTGGCATGCACCGAATCGGCACATCTGGAGGTTGGTATGGCAATCCATGGAGAAATAATTAAGAGTGGATTGCAATCACATCTTTTCATCAGGAGTAACCTTGTAAATATGTATGCAAAATGTGGTGATTTAAAGATAGCACAGGATGTGTTCAAAAAGATGCTTCAACAAGATAACGTATCCTGGATTGTAATGATCACTGGTTATGCACAAAATGGTTGGGATGATGAGGTCCTATAGACATTTCAAGAAATGCAAGAGGTTGATGTGAAAGAAAACTCAAGGACCTTCAGCACTATTCTCTCCAATTGTGCCAAGTTGGCAGCTCTTGAAGAGGGTATACAGATCCCTAAAGAAATGATTAGAAGTGGATTTCGGTATGGGGTCCATGTGGTGAATTTTCTAATAAATATTTATGCTAAATGTGGGAGTTTGGACAAGGCACGCAAAGCATTAGACAAGATGGATCGGCCAGATGTTTTGTCTTAGACATCGATGGTTTCAGGATATGCACAAAATGGGAGGGGAAAGGAGGCGCTGGAGCTTCTCCCACAAATGCAATGAGCAGGTGTGAAGCTCACCTCAAAAAAAATTTCATGTGCTCTTTTTGCATGTACCGGAATAGGGTATGGATATCCATCAAAGCATAAAGGATAGAGTAATTTTGTCAAATGTATTTGAACTGCCCTGGTAGGCATATATGCAAAATGTGGAAGCATAAACAAGGCACGTGAAGTGTTTGACAATATGCCTCGAAGAGATGTGGTTTCATGGACTGCAATGCTTGTAGGATATTCACAAAATGCATTTGCTGAGAAGGCTTTAGAAATTTCCAAGCAAATGTAACTGTCAAGTTTAAAGCCAAATTCTGCAACCTTTGCTCACATCCTCCCTGCCTAAAAATGTGAGCTATGGAACAGTATGTACATTATAGTAACTGCCCTAGTAGACATGTGTGCAAAAAGTGGAAGCAGTAACAAGGCACATGAACTGTTTGACAGAATACCTGAAAAGGATCTATAACCTTCTACCATCCCCATAAATGACTATCCATACTTGTAGCACTGTGCAACAGTCATGGGAATATCAATGGCTTCCTAAACAAACATTAAACAAGACAACTTCCAGCTTTCATTTGCTACCCTATTCTCTAAAGATCGCTTCTACTGAAACCATCTCTTAGCACAACCTTGGAAGAATCTCCTCTAGGAATCGATTCCTTTGTTTTGCTCACTGTAACAAGAGATAAGATTGCAAATGCAATGTTATTTTAAAATATGACGTTAGCCCCATTCTTGCACCATCTTGAGTCTGATGTCATTGTGGGGAGTGCCCTGATGGACATGCACATATAATCTAGAAATATAGAGAGGGTATACAAATTATTTAATAGAATGAAACAATGAGACATGGTGCCATGGACACAAATTATTTTAGGTTAAGCACATAAAGGTTGGGGAGAGGAGTCTCGAAGGATTTTTCAGCAAATATTACTTGCAGGTATCATTCCAATCTCAAAAACCTTTGCTTGTGTTCTCCCAGCATGTGCTAACTAGGTAGCTTTGGAATAAGGTATGGAGATCCATGAATAGGTAATTAGAAGTGGTTTTATGTATGATATTATAGTGATAATCTTTAGACATGTACGCAAAATGTGGAAGATTACACAAAGCACGACATTTATTCAACAGAATGCATCAACGAGATGTCTCCTGGACAATAATGATTGCAGAATATGCAATGCATGGTAGGGCACATTAGGCTCTAAGCCTTTTCGAACAAATGAACAAAATACAAGAGCAATGCAGAATATTTCAGTTTATCTAAAACATGAATTTTACCAACCTAAAACTAAATTAAATCTGGTGTATTTGGCAAATTTTAACAGGCTTTCAAGCGCTATGTTTGGGAAAATGTAGAACTGTAGCAAAGGGCATGTGAAAAAATTGACGTTTCCAAAGTAATTGGTGCAATCACCACTTGTCAAGCCCATAGATGAAGTAGAGGATTTCTTTCACATGTGTTCATGAAACTCTATGAGAAGTGCCAAATTCACGATTGTTTAGGACATTCTTTGCTATATATTTTTAAAAAATTTACCCATTTATTTTTTCCATTGCCTTACATTCACTTTGGAATGGAAGCAAATACATATAATCTTCATTAGGTATGAAATCCTACATTAGGTTGCATTTCTAGGTTCTTCTTTCTTTTTCTTTTATGTCTCTCAAGTGACAAGTGATGGCATATTAAAATACTATAACGAGTCATTTTTTTTCAATTCTAGAGATTAAACTATTGATCACATTCTACATCAATTAGTCTTTCCAAGTGTTGGTGATCATTTGAAAAAGAAGACCTTTGACCTCTCATCAAAACACTAAATTAGGGGAGAGGACCCAGTAGTTCTGCACCCTAACTTTTCGCTTCAAATTATCCTACATGGAAAATTCAAATCACTCCCGTAGACACACAAAATTGACATCATGCATATCTAACTAAGCATATTCGCCCATCAATTAAATAAACCAAGTTTAATTGATTTAATCTCTAAAGATCGTCTATCTAAAATTAAATAAATTAACTTTATTTAATTTGATCCTATCATTATCCCCCTTAGCTAAATAAATCAAATATTTATTTTACTAGAATCTTTATCACCTTTCATCTCCCTTTGATTTGATTTAAATCCCTAAATCAAGTCATATTGGTCAAATCATCCTACTCATCATTAAACCAATCTAACCATGATTAAATGCGAATCCTAACCACTTGCACCAATAAATCAATTTATTGATTTATTAGAATCAACATTTTCACTCAACATGGAATATTCCCTAGAATTTGAAATAAAAAACAAGTGGACATGAACATCCAACAATTCATTTATGAGCTCTTACATGGCTCTTACATGTCCCCTTCCAAAGGTCAAACACAACATTCATTGCACAAATTTGAATTCAAAACCCCCCCTCTTGGGGACACTTCCCAAATCTTGCACATGCATCAACCAATCACATGATGACAAGTGGCCTCTTTTCATTGGCCTTTTTTTCGTCCCACATTGGTCCCTTTTCAATACTCTTAGAATTTGAAAATCTATAAAATAGAGGCTTCATCTCTTATCAAATCCTCCACAATCCCTTGCAAAGTCACTCACTTAAACTGAGAACTAATTTTGTTCATCCACTCCATAATTTCATCCACATTTTTCATGCAAAGTCACTCTTCATTGGAGAACTGATTTTTCCCATCCTTCATCTTTATCATCAACATATCATGTCATGGAGCTTAATCAAGGATTGGGAAAGGGCTTCTTTCCATAGAAGCACCAATCCACTATAAGATGCTAGTTTGATTATTAGAATGATGCTTTTCTATGTTTTGCTTGTTTCTTTGGCATCATTCTTGTGATTAGATGAATCTTATAGGGGATCTTTTGTTTGGTTTGGTTTACTAACAATAGTAAGGGTTTTTGTTTTTGAGCTAATGCAGATTTAAGGTTCTACATTTTGGCGCTAGGAGGGGAATTTTCTTTTGTTGTTAAAGGCTGTTGTTTTGTATTGGGTAGATAGTCAACATAATACTATTTTAGTGTTATGGGGGACTTGATCTACAAACACCCCGATTTCCATTAGAATTATCACTATTATTATTGATATTAATGGCCTCATTTGAATGTAATAGGACATATGGTGGCTTTCCTATGGTCCCCTCTAGGGCATGGGTATTGGACAAATAAACATGGTTGTTGATGCAAGAGACATGGTCTTAGATGCTCAACCATGCAAAGATGATGCAAACAGGCATGGGCAACCTACAAACCTTTTGACCACTGTAACATTCTCTCCCAATTTGCATAGGAGATTGTAATGTTATATATACATGATTGAAAGACCTAAATTGCTTTATTCATGGCTATAAAAACTTAGAAATGTGATGAAGTATACAATATCTACAACATTAGCCATGGCCATGACCTTGACCTTTTTTTATAACCTAGAAGTTGCAATTATTAAGGCCACCAAGCCTAAGAACAATCTTGTTGAAGATGCAACATACAAAAACCTACATTTTTACAAGAAATCCAATTAAAAGTTCCAAAATTTACATAAGATCACTACAAATCATATGATACAAATAAATACTTATCTATGTTAATACAAATAGAATAATTTATTACCTCTTACAAAGAATGACACACACAATCAACCAAACCACAAATCTTTGTCATATTTCTATACCCTTATCCCCATCCATTCTAGTCACCCATTTCTATAAAAATCCAATCACACACCAGGCTCCTCAAGAGCAAAAGCATAGATTGTCATTATTACACTATAGTCATGAAGCTAGGAAGCTTAGTTCTAGATTTTACAGAGGAGTCGAGCCACAACCCCATTGATTTCTATAACTACATTGAAAAGAGCTGGGCAATACTAGTTTTCCAAATGTAAGACTTCACGCTTGTGTGCATAATAGAATTGGGCTCCCCAGAAAAACTAATGCCCGAAATCGACAAGAGAGGAGTGAGGATTTTAGAGCTAAGCTGTAATCATGTGGAGACCCATAGGTGATGGGTTGAGACATAGAGTGGGAAAAATATGTTTTATGGTATTCAAGGCAGCCATCTATGATTTTGAATTTCAAAAGTTGGGAAAATTTCAATATTAATGACAATGCACGTGTTTATTGAGAGATGTTTTATAATTAAAGTTACCGACCAGTGAAGGCTCAAACATAGCCTCTTGTTCTATAGATAGTTAGTAATGATAATTTAATGATATTTAAATTTTGAGATATTAATAAAATATATATATTCAATATTAATATATATAAAATATATGGATTAGTAGGATTATGATTCAAATATAATTTAATTATAGTTCAATTAAAGTTTAATTAAGGTTCAATTATGATTATGATTCTACAATAGTATAGTTCAATTAGTAGTTACCACTTAATTAGTATTCAATTAGGGCTCAGATATTATCATGATTCAAGAATAGTTAAGGTTCAATTAGTGCTCAATTAGAATTAGGGAGTGATTCAATTAGGGTTATGATTATGGCTCAAATAGGGTTTAATTAGGGTAAGGGTAGAATTAATTTTGGGTTATGGTTATGATTTATCAAGAGATTTATTAAGGTATAATTTAATTAGTATTCAATTACAATTAAAATACGGTTGAATTAGGATTTGTATAAGTATACTATACTATTAGAGTATATATTATTAAGAATAACATTAATTATATTAATACAATAAACTATTATATATTGTTTAACTTATTAATTAAATAAAAAATAATAAACTAATGAATTTAAATTTAATTAATTTATATTTGATAAATTGTAATTTTTAATATAATCTAATGATATTATATTATGATGCAACAATGAATATATTGTTACAAACACACAACAATAACATGCAAAATGGTTCCTCCAAATTGATATACCTCAACGTTTCCTATATAGATTATGTAGTAAGTAGATAAGCTAGTTATTAGAAAGTGTGCAATTATATCCTTCCTAATAAAAAAGTAAGTAAATTAATATCACAAAAATGATGGAACTCGAGTATATTGTAAAGCATAGCTCCTTCGTTCAATAAGAAAGAAAAAGAAAACCATAGTGTTGGATAAGAAGAAAAAAGTCTAGCATAGTACAAAAAATACAAGGCATACAAAATATACTCCTGCGTCCATTTAAAATATTTTCTTAATTACGAAAATATAAAAAAATACTATTGGCTTATGAGTATGTACTCTCCATGAATACACAAAAGACTTTCCTTTGGACATTATTTGACTTCAATAAATTCAAACTTTTACCGTCACTGCAATTTTTTTTGGTATCGCCTACAAAAACATCTAAAAAGCTTAAATTCATCTTCCAAAAAACCAGTGAATTTGTTTCTCCCTACAATTTTCTTTACAAATAGAGATACAACAATTACTGTTATTGATAGAAACCCTTGTTTAGCCAACATAAATCTCAATCATCTTGGGTTTCTCAAGCACAATCCTAGGCACAGTAATAGACAAAAGTCCATCAATGTAGGCAGCCAAAATCTCGTCGACTTTAGCATTTCCAGGTAGCGTAAATTTCTTGGTAAACCAGTGATTCACCTTCATTTCCATTCGTAGAAGCTTGCACTCATCTTCACCTTCATCATCATGTTTCCATTTACCCACTCATTTTATGATCAACAGTTTCTCGTTCTCCACTTGAACCTACAGAAAATCTTGTCAATTAATAGAACAAAACACAACTTCAAATTAATAGAAGCGCAAAAACCCTTACTTGAGACAGGGAAAATCCATTAACCTGAATGTCAGACTTAGTGAGCCCCAGACCATCGGTGACAAAAATGTAATCTTTTAGTATTTGTTTGATATCCACATGCTTAGAAGCCATGCCCTTGCCATATTCATATGCTTGAGGGCTTACCAGATGTTCATATGAGTGGGGATTCAATAATTTCTCAATAACCTTGTCCTCTAGAAAGTTAAACAACTGAGTACAGCTTGCTGCATAACTGTCCTCCATAGCACGCTCTCATATCTTCCTTTACTATTTTGTCCATTTATTTTACAGAGAAATCCCTTTGATTCATTAAATCTCATACTAAACAAAAACATAAAGAAAAACTACAAAAAATGAAAAAACATAGTAGTTACTCACTAGAAATTTTCTTCAAACGATATTCTTTGTACAAATTCCTCACCGCTTTAAATTTTGAGATATTAATAAAATATATTATTATACATAATTAGTTTATAAATATTATATTTAAATTATATATGTTTTATTATATTTTATGGTAATTATTAATTTAAAAAATATATAATATATTTAAATATTTTATATATAAATTAGTTATTGATTTGATAAATAAATAGTTGTTCAATTTGATTTAAACGATTTAAAGTTTTTTTTTTTTTTAATGCAAAAGAATCATTCATTTTTAAGAAATGTATTTCTTTATTTGTTTTTTATTAAAAGTGAAATAAAAAATGCAATTATTTTCACCATATTTACATATTTATAAATTGTTTATTATTAAACCTATTAAAACAATATTGATGATGAGGGATAAAAGCAAGCTAAGAATTGTGAAGTAGGTGGTTATTAAGGAAGGAATAGAAGAATTACTTTAAAGGTGGGTTGTCCTATATTGACTATATATTTGATTGCATCCACTTTATTTATTTAGAATAATTTAGAAAGTGAAAGAGAAGTAATAAATGAGATAGTTAAAAAGCATCTACAATAAATGATTTTAACAGGTTACTATATTTGGTGTGTCATTGGCTTCTAGTGTACAGTCGAGTTCTGGTGTGCGATCATCTTTTGCTTTGCTATCAACTTCTGCTAGGTTGTGTGTTGTTGGCTTGCGTGTGTCTGCAGATGGCTTGCAACTTACTATTGGCCCACTACTATCTTCAGTTGTGTCTCTTGTTTGTTCATGACCTTTGCTAGGTGGGTTTGCTACTTCTGATTTTCCTCCTTTAGGGTCTAGGTCGCTGCACATGGATGTCTCTCTTTTGTGCCCTGCTTCTTAGTCCTTTGCTAAGGTGGTTGGTTCTAGTCATAAAATCCCTTCTTCTCTGCCCTCTTTTAAGGGTAAACCCTTACGGTGCTCTTCTTTTTCCCCTATTGTTATTTGTGGGTAGGAGGTGTTGGATAAAGAATATTATATTTCTCATTCTACTCTTATTTGTAGATTTAATGGTTTATGTCCTTCCCTTCCAAATTTGCACAAATGGGTTTTAGAGTCTTGGAGGCCTATTATTGAGGATAGGATTGAACTCTATCCTTTGGCTAGGGGGTTTTTGTGGCTACTTTTCAATCTGAGGAGGATAGGGATTTGGTTTTGGAAGGGGGTGTTTGGTTCTGGGGAAAGCACTAGCTTTCTCTCTGGCCTTGGTTCCCTTCTTTCAACCCTCTTTCTAAATCTATTAGTGTTGTTCCTACTTAGTTCAAACTTCATAATCTACCTCTTTAGTTTTGGACTCCTTGCTTTGAGTCTATTGGAAATGCTATTTTTAGGTTTATTATGGTTGATTCATCTTCTCTTATCTTTGACCATCCTACTTTCACCTGCATTCTTGTGGATGTTGATACCTTAAAAGATTTACCTAGGGAGTTCATTTTGATGGTGGGGGCTAGACCATGGTCTCAGATTCTAGGTTATGAAGGCCTTCATTTCCATTGTAGGAGATGCTTCTCTACAAGTTATTTGGCTATTAACTATCAAAAATCTTGTTGGAGTTATGCTACTTGGTGCAAAGATGCTCTTTGTGAGCATCTTACTTTGGGTGAATCTTTGGACGATGATTCTAATGATGATTTTGGGGAAGATGTCTTGGCCCCTAAAGTCGTGGCTTCTTCTGTTGATGGTTCTCAGTTGTCTTCTACTATTGGTATTGGGTCTTTTGTAGTTGTTGTTGGGACTTCTGATTTTTTTCCCTTTGTTAGTGTTGTCGGTTCATCTGCAGTTGTTACTAATGTGGTTGGTTTGTCTACAGATGTTGCTGCAATTGGTAAGGTTACTATTGTTGTTGATGATGATTCAGCTGATGGTGTTGTGACTACTAGTTTATTTGTAGCTCTTGTTGCTACTATTGGTTGTGGGAGTGACATCCCTAGTGCTCTTCCTTTTTTTCCTTTGGTAGATTTTCCTCCATCTTCCCCTTGCTCTAATCCTTCAGAGGATGATCTTTCATGGATGGTTGTACAAAGAAAGAAGAGAGGTTTTCCTATGCATAATCATTCCTCTTAGTCTCTTGTAAAGTTTACTCGTGGTGGTCGAAAGGATACATGAGTGGTTTAGCTCTGCTTCTCCCACTGTTGATTGTTGTTGTTGGGTATGTGTAGGATCATGATGGGTCAAAAAGTGGCAATATGTTGGGTATGTGGCTAACAACTTTTTTTCACCTAAAATTGATGGAATGAAAAGGGTTTTTAAAGGAGATTCTCAACTTTCCACCAACATAAATTATGCTTTACTTTGAATTTAATAAGTAATTATTATTCACTTTCCATTTGAATTACGACTAAAGTCCTGATTGATAGGCTAATTGAAAAACATCTATAGCTTTCAAACAGTATCACATTTTTTGAATCCAAAACATGCATCACATTCTATGCTTTGCATACTATAGGATTAAAAAAAAACTTGAATTTCATGAAGTTTTGACCAAGTTAAGGTGGTCAAACATACATGTTTTTAATATTTTTAAAATTTTTTAATAAAAAATCATAATTAATTATTTAGGGAAAAAAATTATAGAAAAATATGCATCACATCGAGACATGATTCCTCTAATTATATCTAGAATATTATAAAAAATATTATCATTTTATTGTTGTTAGGGTGGTCAAACAAACACTTACTTTTTATTTTTTCCCTAAAATTTAAGTACTACTACATTGAAATTTCAAATTTTCACCAAACAGTTTTTTTTTAAACAAACCTAGTAGTTTAGAAACTACATTCAATTTGCTATAGATTCTATTCTTACATATTTTTGAAATAATATAGATAACTTATTCAAAATTTTAATTCAAGTTGCCTAACTCTAATTTTTCTAAATTTTTTGCCACTTAAGGGCCTATTTTTTCCATGATGATCCTGCACATGCCCTGTTTGGTTGCTAGTATTCTTTGTTTATATTTTGAGTAGTTGTTTGTATCTTTTGTAGTTTTTGTGTTCTTAGATGTTGTTGGCTATCTAGTGTTGTATCTTTTGAGCAACATTTTGTGCCTAAAGTTGTAAAGGGTTTTGGCTCCCTTCAAAACCTATTTTTATCTTATAATCAAAACAAGTTACTATATCTAAGTTATAAAAAAAAATTGAACGGACCAATATTATAAAAATTCATGAAGCAATTCATTTGTAAGAATTTAAATTCAATTAAAATAAATAAATTACAATAGAATCAAGAATATTCATTAGAAAATTGAAGAGTAAAGTTTGTTGCATTGATCTCAAAATTTTCAGAGTTAAAACAGAGTAAAAAATAATGTTACAATATCTAATATCCACAGACTAATGAATTGTTTATTCCTAATGGTTATCTAAAATTAATTTGCTATTATTGAGATGAAAGATATTATTATGGACACTAAATCACACATATGCTCATCGAATAAAATAAATTATTTTTACACTAATATTCAAAATATAAATAAATCCAAAGAAAACTATTATTCATAAATAATTTATTAAAAATAAAATCAATAAAACAAATTAAGTCATTCACAAACATAAATAAATAATCTTATTAAATGAATAATGATTTAATTAGCTAGTAATAGTTGTTATCTCTCCACATCTATTCCACCATTAATGAGAGAAATTTGTGTTTCAAGATTAAATCCTAACCATTAATCCATCTCATTATAAATCTATAAATTGAGATAAAATCCTAGTCTTTTGAAGCATGGCTCTAGCATTAATTGAATGTTTAAGTCAAAATATATTTAATTATATTCAAAATAGCAAGTTGTTTCTTTAAGAGGCTTAAATGATTATTGTAAGGAGATCTAAAAATTAGAACCATCTAAAGTTATAAAAATGGACTTCTTTAGCATGGTAAACATACACTCTAAGCTCTATGGAATGCACTCTTTTCATTTTAGTTTTTTCTAGAATCCTTTTATGGAATATCCCCATGCAACTTCTTAAGTGTGTTTTTTTTATTAAATTTGAGGAGTTGGAGTGTTCTCATGTAATTTTTTAATTATGAAAAATTAAATTGGAAGAATTTTTTATATTTTAATAAAGAAAATATTATTTATAAAATAAAAATAAGTTGTGGAAAAAATGAGGGGCTAGAAATAAGTAGCAATTGCATATTGTTAAAGAAAAATTGTCATGCGGCTCAAGGTTTCTTTAAACCATCTTTTCTAATGTTTTCTTCCATTTTTTCTCTAATTGCTTAATAGAACAATAGGATGGCAAGAAATAATGACATCATTATCAACGCTATGACTGAAAATTTGGACAAAGCTCAACAGGGGTCCTTGGTGGTTGACTTGGAAGAGTTGAAAGATAAAAACTAGCAATAGGACATTGGGATTTCTAAGAGAACCAGGGCCAATCTGAAAAGGAAGACGTCGCAGATGATTCAAACATTCAAGAAAGGGGCTCAGGATATGTAGGACCTGGAGGCAAAGACCGAGTCTATTCTGAAGACTCTGGGTTAGTTGCTGCTAGATTTTTGGCTTGCATCCCGGCTGGTTTTTTGATTGACTTTCCTGGTCTTTTGTGGTTGGCTATTGCTTTTTCTGGTATTTTCCTTTCTTGCAGCCTATTCTTTCTGTTGGAATCTTTTGTCCTCTTTCTTTTTTTGTAAACTTGGTGGTTTTGGGTCCCTGTAAAACCTATTTTTCCTTTATCAAAAACATTAATATAAATTAAAAATATTTTGTTAAGAACAAGTAGAAAAAAAAAATTCATGGAGTTGTTAGCTCCACTAATAATTCCTAAATAAGTTGACTAGTGGCTACTAGCCAATATATGCTAAGGTAAATGAGGGTGTTTGGTAGAGCTTATATTCTTCTAAAAACATGTAATACATTTAATAACAACATTTATAAACTTAGAAATAAATTAAAATTTGGGATTAAGAAAATAGTTCACTTGTAACAAAGTTGTAAATTAATAAAAGAGTGGATATTGTTTTTTGATTAATAAAGTAGGGTTAAAGGGCCCTGACCCAAACAACAACATGAAACAAGCCCCATAGACAATATATCAAGCCAAAAAAATACAAAGAAAGAATAAGAATTCTAGCAAATAGAATAAGCCTATGTGCCACCCATAGAGCTACAAATAGGAAAGCAAACCAACAACAACAAAGAAAACAACAAGATAGACCAAAACCTAATCTATAGGCCAACAATACAGAATTTGAAGCAACCAAGCTAGAACCCAATAATTTTTCCCCCAAAGTCTTGTCAATTAAGATAGAGCTCATCTTAGGAGTATGTTTCTTCATACACTGTACCTTAGTCCAAGAAGAATCAGAATCAAGATTTGAATCTTTTTGACAAGATAGGGGAGAATCCCCTTTAGAAAAGAAAAAACACCTAGTGGAACAACCAAACCTAAAGTAGGAGTAGCTAAAATTGTGGAAGAGACAACATTATCTAGAATGGGAGTAGTAGGTGCCTTAAGGGAGGCAACATGCACAACAAGAAATTTTTTTTCTAAAATATAAGCAGTGGTGTGCACATGAGTGGTAACATTAATAGCAATAGTCACTTTCTTTTGAGAAGGAGGAGAAGGAGGCTTAGAATCCTCACTATCAGAAGAAGAGGAATCATCTAGGTACAAAATTAGATGGTCCTTGAGGGAATTATTCCACCAATTACAAGAAGAAGTAGGATGGGATCTATAAGAGCAGTCATGAGCCAAGTTTTCAGTAGAAAAACAATGTCTACAATGAAATGGGATACCTTCATAGTCAATGAGCTGAGACAAAGACTAGTCATTCACTTGGAGCACAACCTCTCTAGGTAGTGCCTGAGATAGATCAACCTCCACCAAAATCAAAGCATAGGAGGTGTGTGAATAATTGAAGGAAGCCTCATCCACTTTCAAAAATCCAACAAGAGCATTACCTATCCCTTGAAGAGTAGAGGAACCCCATAACTATAAGGGGAGATAAGGAAATCTCACCCAAACATGCATAATATATGGGTTCCTTCAGGGGATTGAATGATGGAATCCATGGCCTCAAAGGTAGGGGATGAGAATCCCCAAACCATAGACCCTAATCAAAAATAGCTTTCCTATCGAAGTAGTGAATATTGTTAATAAGAAGAGTAAGAGGATATTATGAAAGTATATTGTTTTTACTTGATTAAAACTGGAAGGGATAGTACCGATTACAAATTAGTCATTGAGGCAACCGAGGAACTCATGAGAAGTGAGAAACCCAAAAAGAAAAAACACAAAATTAAGCTTAAACATTTTGACCAACAAAAAACAATAGGAAAAGCACATAGAGCTGAGACTAGCACATAACCATATGACACCTACAAGTCTCCCAATATCTTGAGACCAACTTGATCACATTCCATTCCTAGGACAAAAATTTGAGCTTCTTTTTTAAAGTCATAGGCCCATACAAAATGGCTTGGGTAATCATCCTGACATCATGAGTAGAGGTATCCACCATTTTTCCCTTATTTTTTTACATATCACCATCCTCCCAACTATTCACAACCTTTTTCCCCAGGAACTTCCTTAATTCATCCTCAAAAACTTGAAGTGTAAGGGAAATGTTCTTAGCAGTTTCCTTACTATAATCGGTGATGACCTTGAGGCATTGCATGGTTTTCTCTTGATTTTGATGGTTAGAATCAATCTTATTCAGTAAATTTTTTTTCTTGCTTTGTGCCAACAATGGCAAGAAAATATTTTAGTTCTTTTTCCCACCTTTCCCAATTCTCGAATGACTTGACCAAAGAGGAAATTATGTCCCAATGCTCCTTGTTCTCCACCTCCCCCAACCATGATACTTTCTACTCAAGAACCTTTCCCTCCAAAATTTGGATTCTTTCCTTATCCATCACTAGTTGGCCCAAGAGCCACTTCATGATATCCCTTTGGATGTTGATTGTCTTTGATATTTCATTAATTTTTTTATGGAGGTGGTCACTAGGGTCACAAAACAACCTGGGTTCAGTGCTAGTTTCCTCCAGATTGATGGATAGATTGGGAGAATATCAAGGGTTAGGGTTAGAAATAGGGGTTTTGCGCACATCAGAGATATTCACATGAGAAGAAGAGTGAAAAGGAGAGTTGTTCAAGGTGTAAGGAAGCTAAGGTAGTTGAACAACTTCCTACAGTAATCTTGAGAGGAGAATAATGAAAAAATTTAACAGATCTTTATCAGTTATAAAAAATTAAACAAAAATAATCACATTTATCATGCATACCACAATACAATTATTTACGTGGGGAAAATCCTTTTGAGAGAAAAACACCACACTCCAAAAGCTGCCTAATATATTATTCACTAAATCACAAAGATTATAATATACTTGTCGAGCAAGCTTCTCACAAGAGTATTACCACTAGAGACCAAGAGACAACACAACCATTATTAGACTCTTAGAATACATCACCATCTACCACAGTTGTAATACAATGCCCTTTGAAAATAGGGTTACATTCTAGGGAATGAAAGGCCAACAAAATATCACTAATTAGATCTAAAACCTAATAACAAATGACCCATATTTACAATATATCATTTTAATGTATGTCAGCCATTTTAGGAGTTTCCTAAGAAAATTAACACACTCAGATTTCACTCCTCAACACTACCCCATGCTCCCATTGTATATTACACCTATCGGTGTAACTAGGATATATATATCTTATCAAAAATAACCTTTATATAAGTGCAAGGTTGAGACACATTTTCCCAACAAATCTCCCACTTTTCAAACATCTTGTAAGAGCAATGGGATGGAGTAAAAATTGTCTCTTAATTGTTAGGGGTCAAAATTCCCATAGTCTCTGAACACCATCTGAACTTATCTATTCTCATAGGTTTAGTTAAATAACAAGCAACATTCATCAAAGTCTCTACCTTAACCAACTTCACCATGTCATCTTTGACCATATCTCTAACAAAATGATACTTTACATCAATGTGCTTGGTTCTGACATGAAATGTTAGGTTCTTGGATAGACATATTAGTAGTGAACAAATCAACCATAGCCTATTGCTAACTTATCCAACTAATTGTTCCACCAAATAAAGTAAACGCATAAGCCCTGGTGGATTTTTTGCTATCAACATCACCTACCCTATTTGAATCCACATAACCATGAATATCAAGGGAAATCTCATCTTCAGTCATATTACTATGATAACATAAGGAATAATATAAGGTACCACATAAATATTTGAATACTCTTTTAACTAAATCCTAATGAAATTTACCAAGATTAGACACATATTTGAAAAGAACTCCCACTTCTTGGAAAATTTCTAGTCTAGTACAAACTATAGCATACATTAAACTTCCAACTACACTTTATTAAGGAACTCTACTCATGTCTTCTATCTTTGATGGAGATGTACAACAATCTGAAATAGATAAATTTGTTCCAACTGAAGCAAGAACACACAATGGTCTATAATCCTATATATCAAACCTCTGTAGAATTGAGTTGAAAAACTTACTTTGGCCAAGCCATAGCTTTCTGTTCACTCTATCTCTTTTAATTTCTATCCCAAGAATGTGTTTATCGATACCAAGATATTTCATTTCAAATATAGCAGCAAGTTGAGATTTCAATTATGAAATTATACCTTTCCCTCTACCAGTAAATAACATATCATCAAAATATAATACAATAAATAGGAAATGATCGCCATCAATTTTATAATAAACACAATGATCTAATTTAGAATGCTCAATTTCCAAAATCAACACATATGTATCAAATTTTCGGTACCACATCCTAGGACTCTATTTTAGGCCATACAAAGATTTCTTCAATTTGCAAATCAATTTACTTTTACCTTTCACAATATAGTGCTTTGGCTGTATCATATAAATATCCTCCAAATCCACATGAAGGAAAGCAATTTTTACATACATTTAATCAATCTCTAAATCATAATCAGCAATAATAGAAATAAAAAATCTAATGGATGTCATTTTTGCAACAAGAGAAAATATCTCACCATAATCGACACCCTTAAATTGATATTAACCTTTCACAACCAACCTTGCTTTGTACTTCTCAATACCTCCATCTGAGCCAATCTTTTTCTTGAACACCCATTTCCAACCAATAGGTTTTCATCCTTCAAGAAATGGTACAAGATCCCATGTATCATTCTTTCTCAAAGATGTCATTTCTTCATCCATAGCAATATTCTAGGATTCTACATCATTCATACAAATAAGGGGAAAAATATTGGGGCTATGTAGGGGTTGTTGGTTATTTTTTAAGAACCAAACTGATCTCTAGACATACCTATGGATTTTTCCATTTCCAATTATTAGTATTACTAAAGGGATTTTCCAATGAATGAATATAGTCTAGTAAACTTCTTTTCCTACTCTTTGGGCTCTATGAAAATCAAGAGGGTGATCCCACAATGTATCCCTAAAAACATTTTACAATTGTAACCAAATACATTGTCAATAACAAATATCTCTCATGATAACACTTAATAGTAACATTAAATAAGTTGGCATCTTATTATGCTAATGTTATATGAGTTGATTATGAGATAAAAGACACCTGAAAGAACAAGTAACAACAATATTCATTATTAAATTTATGGTTAAAAGATTGAATATTAATGAACCAACACTGCAAATGTAACACTAATATCCCACATGAACCAGTGTCTTTATCCAGAGCACAAAGTCAATTTACCCTTTGACATAAACTGATAATAATTCAAATAATAAAACACATAATGTTAAGAAATCTTGCATTACAATATTTCTTAGTGACTTCAGGATTATCACTTCTTACAAATATCCTAGCACATAGTAATCACAAGTTATCATTCTCATATAAGCATTTACATCAATTCATTGAATCGATAGGAAAACATGAAACTAAATATCCATCAGATAATGATAGAGAGAAATGAAAGAAATCCTTGATTACTTTCAATCATAACTCATAACACATATACATGGAGAGAGAATAACCATGAAACCAATATTAATATGTATCATAAAATTCTATACCATTACTAGTCTTACATGCATAAGTATGAACTCCAAAATGAGCTTAAAACAAAGACCCTAAAACTTGGTTCATATTTTCTTGATAACACTAATAGTATCAACTCAAAATTTTCAAACTCTCATGCTTTTGGTCTTAAATTTCTTCTTATAGAGATGAAGGAGAAAAACAAGCCTCGGACCAGATAGCACACATGTCAAGATCTCATAGGACTACTTGTAGCAATATTCCCTTCATGGTTATGCTTCATTCTTCAAGTGAAGCAAATAAACATGAGGAAGAAATATCCTCAAATATTCATGGAAAATAGGCCCCACCTTAAAACACATCATTAGTTTGTTACAGTAGTCACAAAATATTCTCCATGTGTTCCAAATGCCAACTATAAGGAAATCAAAACAACAAAACTTACGAAGTAAGGAAAAGAAAGCAAAAAAAGGTCAATGAGCATTTAATCCACACTAGCACCACATGCTAATCACTATGAGCATTGAGGAGAGAACAATATTTTACCATGTTATATCAAAATCCTAATATGTATTTTTCTCAAGCTATGTATTATTCTTCTCCTATCCATTATTCTCATTATTCACTCTGTATACTTCTCCAACCAGACATTGTACTCTTCCTCAGTAGGCCATTTAACATTCAATAAATCCTGCACCTTAGTAGTATACTGGGAGTACCTTGCATCAATTAAAATTATGGCTTCCTTAACAAATATATCCATTTTTTACTCAATCTCTACCATCATATCAATGTTTGAATTGAGCAAGAGGTAATTAGTGACAAAAAAATGCATCATAGTAGCATCAAGAAATCCTCCCAAATATTCCTTCTAGGTGTCAAACAGATGTAATTCACCCTTGAAATTCAATATTTGAGGCATGCCACAGTTCTCCATTTCCTTGAATATTTTCAACTTGCTTTGGAGTTGTATTCCAAATTTTCCATGGAAAGTGGTTATCTCATTTATTGAGTCAATAGTCTTCAAGATGTTAGGAATATTTGTGGGTGCCTCAAGATCCTCCCTTATTTTTGGCATCATCTCTTTGAAAGCACTTACTCTAGCAATCCAATTATTCCACTCATTCCTCAAAGGCTTCCTGTACTTGTAGATACTTTATATTTTCCTCATGATTTTTTTTATACGTGACCCATACTTCATTAGCCTTGTGGACCAAATTGGTTACTCTATGCTTAAGCACATCCCTAAAAATATCATTGGCCACCTTGGTTGTCTCTAATTTGGACTACTTGACATTTTCTTCTTCAGTAGTTAACTTTCCTCTTAAATCATCAATTCTGAGGGCTAAAGTCTCTCTATCTTGTGTAGAAATATCAAATGAGGAAGAGGGAGAAGGCTATAGGTCACTATATTTTGGGAAGCTTGAATGGTAGCACTCATTCAACTCAATTCATTCAAAGCCTTATTATATTCCTTGACCAAAGATTCATATTTCTTTTAAGAAATATGTGCAGTGTCCACACTAAGCATTGTAGCATGTACAATTAATTTAGCTGTCTGGATCAGAGTTATGTCAGTAGCTCTTTTGACCACTAGTGAACCCATGACCTCTTCAATTGGCCTAGCAACCTCATGTTTGTTAGTATTAGGTGTGATAGACCAAATTGCAAGGGTATGTAGCTTTGGACTATACCTGGAACCAAATACTTTATTCTCAAACTGATCTTTAGATATAAGAGCTTGAGGATCTCTTCTAATTCCATCATAGGCTATGGTGGTTGTGATAGTATATCTTGGTAATAGCATAATTCCACTATCCTTAACAATTCTATGAGCTTCAATAGGAGTAATGGCTGCAATTTCAGCCTTAATATTTTCTTCTACTTTCTTAGCTTCCTTCTGATGAGGAGGTTCAACATTAACTTGAGTTGTTTCTAGTCTCCCTTTTATTTCCTTAATCCTTTGGTGGATCATAAAATCCTAAAACTCTTTGGTCTACACAAATTTATCATTAGCCAAAACTCATCACACTCCCTAATTTTGGGATCATCATCATTTTCTCTGTCATAATGCCACTGGACAATCCTATCAAGAGGAACATATGAACTATGAGTCTCTTGAATATGGGGAAGGGGAAATTTCAACTTAATTTCTTCATTTCTTGGCACATGTTATGTCACTTGTTCCTCCCTGACCTCCTGAAGATCATGAAGCCCTTTTGGGATATCCATAGCTTGTTGTTTTCATTGTTTCTCTAAGAGGACCTGAGCTCTATCTACAACCTCCTTTAATTTTACTTTATATTGACCAGACTGATAGTCCCTTATCATAGTAAAGGCCCTCTCCAAGGGATTTGCAATTTCATTATATGGACTGATGTAGAAGGCATTCCTTTTCATAAAAATTTCTCCTCAAGGTTTGTCATAGCTGTCCATTCCCTTTTCCTAGCCATAACAACCTCATCACTTGTCATATTTTTTAGTACATTTTTATAGAGAAATTGATTATGTATGATGCCTAAGTTCTTTTGTCTTCTCTTTCTAGCCACAAATGCTTCTGGATCAAAAACTTTAACCGCATCTATAGGAATTCTAAGATTATTTACCATATGCCCAATTTCTCATACCCTTCAAGAGCAATAACCTTAAAATAAGCAAAAGAGGATTGGGGGTATACCACAAATCCCTTTCTATCCTTTCTAAGCATTTCAAAATCCATGACTTCCATTTTCCACATGGGTTCCATGAAATCCAACCTGTCTGAGACATACAAGGGTAAACAATGGGGTGCCACTTTAACTCCATAAACCTTGATAAAAGTATATTCAAAATGTACAAACTAGTCATCCCAATTGTGTGTGGCTACAAAACCTGGTACATCCATTGGGTGCATGACATTTTTTATTTCTAGAGAAAGTCTAAATCTAGGTGACACACCCAATGACTCTAAGATACCATGTCTTACAATATTGGAAAATAAAATGTAGTTAGAATTGGATAAATCCTGATCCCAAATATATGTCCACATTTGCACAAGGATGGCCTCATTTTCACTGTTCACAATTCTTAAATTCAATTTTCTTTTCCACTCATAATCTCCTTCCCACAAGAGCATGTGCATTAGTAAGGAATAATGAGGGAAATATAAAGGGAGTGATTCCCTTTTCAAATTGAGAAAATCCTCATGCATTTATTGGGCAACAAAATTAGCATAATCAAAACTAGTGTTTCAATTGTATTCCTATATATCTGCCACCTTCACCAACAAATTAGGGGCTATTCTAACCTTAAAATCCTAAGATAGTACCTTCTTCAAACAATAATAAGTGTTCTTGAAATACTCTTGAAATTCTTCACACTCAAAAGGCTCAGCATCTTGAACAATGAAATTATTTTGTTCCTTCTATGTCGCACAAGTATTGCTTCTCTATATGCAATTTTTCTTCCTTGATATTTAGCATACAAGTTAGCACGCTTGAACTTTGTAGTGTAATTGGGATTCAACCCAAGGGTATGTGCATGATCATCATGGAAAAAATAGGCCCTTAAGTGGCAACAAATTCAGAAAAATCAAAGTTAGGCAAGTTGACGTAAAATTTTGAATAAGTTATCTATATTATTTTAAAAATATGTAAGAATAGAATCTGTAGAAAATTGAATGTAGTTTCTAAACTACTAGGTTTATTTTAAAAATAAAATCTATTTGATGAAAGTTTGAAATTTCAATGCAGTAGTACTTAAATTTTAGAGAAAAAATAAGAAGTGGGTGTCTGTCTGACCACCCTAACCATAATAAAATGATAATATTATTTTATAATATTTTAGATATGAGTAGAGGACTCATGTCCCGATGTGATGCATATATTTTTATTTTTTTTCCTAAGTAAATAATTAATTATGAATTTTTTATTACAACTTTTAAAAAATATAAAAGCTCGTACGTCTAACCACATTAACTTGGTCAAAACTTCATGAAATTCATTTTTTTATTTTTTAATCCTATAGTATGCGAAAGTATAGAATGTGGCACATGTTTTAGATTCAAAAAATGTGATACTATTTGAAAGCTATAGATATCTTTCAATTAGCCTATCAATCAGGACTTTAGTCGTAATTCAAATAGAAAATGAATAATAATAATTTATTAAATTCAAAGTAAAGCATAATTTATATTGGTGGAAAGTTGAGAATCTCCTTTAAAAATCCTTTTCGTTTCACCAATTTTGGGTAAAAAAATAGTCGTCAGCCACATACCCTACACATACCCATCATATTGCCACTTTTTGGCCCAACATGATCCTGCACATACCCCCAAACATGTCCAACATTTTATCTTTAGTCACCTCTAGAATTATATTACCATTATCACTCTTGATTTTCCTATCAGTAGGGTCATAGTTCCTTGCTAGCTCCATGATTAAATCAACCTACACAAACAAATTTGGGACTACTAGCTTTCCCAAGTTCAATCCCCACAAAAATCATGTAGGCTTACTGGAATTTTTCCTGTTGAAAGCATACTTAAATAATTTCCATCCACTTTGGGGTTGGGGTTTCTCACCAATCTCGCCAACATTATCAATCAACCTAGTGGTAACAACAACTTGTCTTGTGAGCCTTTTACCAATTCATGACCCTCCCTCTTTGATACCTCCAAAAGTTTCTGGCATAAACTTTTATGTTTCCTTCTTTGCACTTCTTGACCTTATGGAAGCGGTAGGGGTATCGGGAAAATGGTTAGACACAACTACTAGTTTGAGTTTGGCTTCAGCTAAAGCATGCTGAGTTTTAGGTCTTTTGACCATTTTTTACTTTGGTTTTCTCTCATGTCTAAGACTGGACTCATTAGGCTCTAGGTCACTCATTTTTTTAATGTGAATGGAGACTAGGGTTTACAATTTCTTATGGCCAAACAAAACCCTACACAATTATGATAGGATAAAACTCTACTGTTGAATAGGAAAATTTTCTTCACAATTTAGGCAGTGCTCAATTATCATTTGAATTGAAATCACTAGAGAAAGACTAAGTTGCATTTTCCATCAATTTTCTTATCAAATTTCATGGGCATTCATCCTACTATCTTAATTAATAAGAGGTATTATTTTTTCTTACCCAGATGAAATCTATGTCACCCTAGTTGCAGATAATATCTAGAGCTTCCCTTGCAAATTATTTAGCCTCTAGTATTCCTTCCACTAGCCAATGAACTAGGATACACAATAAACTAGATATCTACTTTCAGTTACAACCGAGATGGGAGCTTGTCACAATTAATATTTGATAGTAAGCTTGTGCAAGTGAACTCACAAGTAGTCATTCAATTTTGAACCTTGATCGTTGATCCTTCAGCTTTAAAACTATATCAATGGTTGATAATCCACCTTGCTACTTTTCTCTCTGCTTTATATGAAATCCTTAAGATTCCAACATGTTGCCTCTTCATGTAGCAGTTGTCACCAATTGTTGGTTCACTTCTTTCTCTTCCATCTTTATCAGCAATGCAAGTACCTTATGTGACAAAATCTCAGCCCTTGGATCTATAACCAGCTTCCCAATCATCTTCATCCCCATTGCTCCTCACTGATTTAACTTTGTATCTTGAGTCCCATCAGGGACAAGAGATGAAAGCACCATAGTTTGACACGTACTCCTGTATAACAATCAATGATACAAAAGACATCGCAAACAGGATGTAGTGAAGTTAGCAAAAGAAAATTCCTCGTAAGGGACCATATCACTCATCGCTAATCATAACCTTAGTGCTAAAAAAAATCCATGAGGTGTGATATCATTGGAAACTCATCATCTCACTCATCGCTAATTATAAAGGGTATGTGCTGGATCATCATGGAAAAAATAGGCCCTTAAGTGGCAAAAAATTCAGAAAAATCAGAGTTACACAACTTGACGTAAAAATTTGAATAAGTTATCTATATAATTTCAAAAATATGTAAGAATAGAATCTATAGCAAATAGAATTTAGTTTCTAAACTACTAGGTTTATTTTTTATAAAAAAACTATTTGGTGAAAATTTAAAATTTCAATGCATAGTACTTAAATTTTAGGGAAAAATAAGAAGTAGGTGTCTGGACCACCCTAACCAAAATAAAATGATAATATTTTTTTATAATATTTTAGACATAAGTAGAGGACTCATGTCTGGATGTGATGCATATTTTTTTGTAATTTTTTTCCAAGTAAATAATTAATTATGAATTTTTATTACAACTTTTAAAAATATAAAAACTCATATGTCTGACCACCTTAACTTGGTCAAAACTTCATGAAATTCAATTTTTCTTTTTTTAATCCTATAGTATGCATAGAATGTGATGCATGTTTTTTATTCAAAAAATGTGATACCGTTTGAAAGCTATTAGATGTTTTTCAATTAGCCTATCAATCAAGACTTTAGTCGTAATTCAAATAGAAAATGAATAATTCTTAAGTAAAGCATAATTTATATTGGTGGAAAGCTGAGAATCTCCTTTAAAAACCCTTTTCATTTCATAAAATTTGGGTAAGCAAAAAGTCATCAGCCACATACCCTACAAATACCCATCATATTGCCACTTTTTGGCCCATCATGATCTTGCATATACCCTAAACAATCCCTTTACAACATACTAGCGATGAGCGATGAAACTAGGATCATGAAGTTGGAAGTCATCGTTATAACTATTACAACCTTAAGAACTCAAAAAACATTAGCGATAAGAGATCCCATAAGAACCTCACTCATCGCTAATCACAAATAGAAGCTCAAAGAGCAATTAGTGATGAGCAATACCAAAGAGATATCACCTCATCACTCATTGCTAGTTTAAAACATTATCTCAAAAGTGATCAACGATGAGCAATAAGGACATAAGGTTGGTTGAACTTATGTGAAAAATTTTATGCACATGTTCAATAAGTTGTTATGACAGAGGGGACTTCCTAGGATGATATGATGAATAAATGAAAACTCAAAAACCCCAACAACATATTATGGCTTATTTTTTCTAAACTCATGATGTGGAAATCGACTTGCCTAATAGAAAGTATTAAAATAGTGACTGACAATAGGCAACAGGGGGTCAACAACTAAATAGAATGCTCAATTGACATTAAGGAAATTAATTCTAAAACCCTCCTAAATGCAACAAGGGTTTAAGATGAGACAATGAGAATTAAGGTTCCATCAATGGCTCCGACTGTGGACGTATACCTCTTGTAGACATGGCAAGATCACTAGAATCTCAAGTTGAAGCATACCAAAATGTGGATTAAAACCAATGAACCAAATTGGGGAACTACCCAGACAAGGTAGCAAGCCCCAAAACAAAACAAAAGAAAACACACTATATACACAATATACTAAAAGAACATACATAAAAGATAACATACTTAGGAGAAGTATGGCTTTAAGAATTGTCCATGTACTGGTAGTTCAAAAAGTTCACCTATTAGGCTCAGAAGAAAATATGAATCTTCTCCATGAGTGTTGGCTATTAAGTAAGGGCCAATCCATAATGCTTCAAATTTTCCATGTTTTCCCTTATCCTAAACTCTTGGATTCCATGCTAACACCATGATGTTAACTTCGAATTTCCTAGTGGAAGCTTTTCTATCATATAAGTGCTTAACCTGCAATTGCATCTTCAAGTTTTTATCTTGAGCCTCTCTCCTAGATTCATCCAACTACACCAAATTATTTATCATGTGTTGCATATCATCACAAATTTCACTATCATATTCCTACACAAACTTGTACATCTTGAGTGGGTTATTTTGTGGTAATCTTTCCTCTAGACCATACACTAAACCAAATGGTGAATAACCAGTTTCCTTTTTCATAGTCACTCTATCTACCCAGAGTGCCAATTTAATTTTGAGTCCCAAGCCTTTTTGTTCTTCTCCATAATTCTTTTCATTATCTTCATCATGCTCTTATTGCTAGACTCAGCTTGACCATTTCCTTGGGGATGGTAAGGTGAAGAATAAGAGACTTTTATGTTGTGCTTCTCACAAAAATCCTTGAATTCATCTAATCTAAAATACATAGCATTGTCTAAGATAATCCTTTCAGGGACTCCAAATCTGATAAGAATATTATTCAATAGAAAATCAACTACCACCTTGCTTGTTGCCTTCTTTGTAGGTATGGCTTCCACCCATTTTGTAAAGTAGTTAGTAGCAACAAGAATCCATGAGTGACCTCCACTAGATTTTTTTTGTTTCTCCCCGATGAATTCAATTCCCCACTGTTGGAAAGGGGCTTCAACAATCATAGGTATGAGTGGCAGATTCCGTGAAAAATTCAGTTTTCTTAAAAATTGTTGACAGGCACCACAAGTTTTAACAAATTTGTGGGAATCTTTAAAGATTGTAGGCCACCAAAATCTAGCTCTTAAAATTTTGTGTATAGTGGTCTACACCATATAATGACCACCACACACCTCATTGTGCATTTCTTGCAGAAGCTCCAATGCTTTTTTTCAATACACACATTTCAAAACTACTCCATCCAAGCTTCTCCACCATAACTCATTATCAATGATCACATACTTAATAACATATAATTTCAACGTTCTTTTTTCATTATCATCCATATCAACAGGACATTGCAAAGTTTGCAAATACTAGATAATTCTTTTGTACCATCTACATGTTTGCATATCACAGAGAGGTGCTACATCAACTACTTCAGTGTGATTAGCTTGATTGACTTCTAAATTCACCTCTTCCATCAACTTGGCTAGGCCTTGTCCTCTTACTAACTTGGTAATGTGAACCTCAATGTTGAGTTCTTCAATCCTATTGATCCACCTACATCTTCTACCTATTCTCTCCTGTTGAGTAAAAATGTCCTTCACACTTGCACTTGGTACAAAAGAAACAATTGTAGCCCCTTGTAGGTAAGTCCTGAAATTATTTATAGCCTTTACCAAAGCATAGGTTTGTTTCTCAGTAGTGTCATACTTCAATTCTGTGGCCTATAGATATTTGCTGAAAAATGCAATTGGTTGTTCAAAACCTTGCTCATTTTTTGTGGTAAAACAGTGGCAATAGTATGAAAATAAAAAAAAAAAGAAAAAGAGAAAATGTGCATTGGTTTAGAGAAGTTAGGAGACTTCAAAATTGGAGCCTCTTTAATAGCTTATTTTATCTTCTTAAAATATTGACTGGGCTCTTCACTCCAAAGTACCTTTTCACCCTTCTTCAACATTTTGAAAATATGTCATGTAATCTGTATAAATTTGGTTACAAATATTCTCAAAAATATTATTCTCCCAAGAAATGACTAGATACACTTGATATTTCTTGGTTGGGGAATCTTGTCAATAGTTGCTACTCTTTCAGGATCTATCCATACTCATTGCTTAAACACCATATGTCATAGTAGTTTTCCCTCGGTGACCCCAAAGGCACATTTCTTCAGATTCAAAAATATTCCATACTCTAGTGACCTGGCAATTTTTTTTTCTAAATGCATGAAATGATCCTCTTCCTTCTTAGAATAAGTGGTCAATTCATCTTGATATACATACATAAATAGATCAATAAAATATGAGAAAGCTACATCCATAGCCCTCAAAAAAGTAGCACCAGCATTTTTTAAGCCAAAAGGTATCCTTACATACACATAAGTACCCCAAGGAGTAGTAAATGCAATCTTGTATTGCTAAAACTCCTTCACTTTTACTAGATTATACCTTGAGAAACTGTCCATTATTGACAACAGCTCACACCAAATTACATTTTTTAATATGGCCTCCATGTTTAGTAAGGGATAATTATCCTTTAATGAGGATACATTCAGGTTCCTAAAATCAACAAAAAGTCTTATATCCCCATTCTTTTTTCTCACTAGTACTAAATTGGATACCCATGAAGAATGCCTAATGGTTTTTATTATACTAGCCTCCCTTAACTTTATCAACTCCTCTTGCATCTTGGGAGCTATCATAGGATTAATGGATCTTTTCTTCTTTCTGAAGGGTTTTGCATCCTCTTTCAAAGGGATTTCATGTTGAAACAACTCCTCTTTGTAAGCTTTCAAGTCATCGCATGACTAAGCAAAGACATGCCTATATTTTTTCAACAACGAAATTATCATGGCCTTCACCTTTGGTTTCATCCTTTTTACTATATAAACCTTCTTTGGGACATTTTCAGTTCCCAAGTTCGCCTCTTCTAAGTCTTATGGGTGGGAAACAAGTTCTTTGGACTTACTAGTTTCTTGATTATCAAAGACCCTTTGAAGCACTACAAGGCCTTTGAGGATTTTGTTTGTTTTCAATTAGATGACCTCTTTTCTGAACATTGTGTCCTGTTGATCAGTATTTTCTACAAATCCACTAAAATCAGTCTCTTTTACTTCATATTTTTTAGCACATTTTAGGAATCTAAAGATATCCTCATCATCATTAAAATTTTTCCAATTGTACACATTGTTAGGGATGGAGGGCCTTGTTTTTATCTCAACCTTTGAAATCCCTATGAAATTTATATCATCAGGTCTTAATGCAATATTAGCCAGTAGATCAACAACTTTGTTATGTCCTCTCTCCATCCAGTCTATTCCAAAAGCATCAAACTCTCCAATGGAGTCCCAAACAACATTTTTATATTGCCTTAGTCTGTTATTTTTGCAAGCATATTTAGGTCTTACCTGGGATATTACTAACTTAGAATCAAAAATTACCATTAGTTTTCTGATTCCATGTTTTTCACCAAGTTTCAATCCCAACAAGAAGGATTCATACTTTGCTACGTTATTTATACAGACAAAAGATACTGTAAAAGAAAATGTATAAGTACTTCTACTTGTTGATACTAGTAAAATCCCTGCACCAGATCCATCTTTAGATCT
Source organism: Sequoia sempervirens (assembly GCA_007258455.2). Lineage (NCBI taxonomy): Eukaryota > Viridiplantae > Streptophyta > Pinopsida > Cupressales > Cupressaceae > Sequoia > Sequoia sempervirens. The sequence goes on along the minus strand of VDFB02272886.1, from coordinate 41,888 downwards.
CGCACCCTCAAAGTACATCTTCCATAGCCCTTATTTATCAGACATCCTTGAAATTTCATTTGCTATAGGTGCAGGAAATCTTTCAATATCCTTTGGTACTTCCTCTACCCTAAATCCAGCAACGTCAGTGTCTATGAAAATAATTGTGTCATCTTTAGGGACATGTTCCAACATATGTGGGAACCTATATTCTCTCATTACTTGGATATTCCTTCCATCAATGGGAAATGTGGCATAAGACATATCACACTGCATACTGCCTCCCATAGATGCACTCCATTTTCATGATAATAAAATTCTATAATTAGGTGGGATATCAACTAAAACCACACTCATTTTAAATCCTTATTAGGGAAATCTATTAACCTATATGGAAGCTCATTTATCACACCAACCACAGGGACTTCCTTGGCATCCATGGAATAACACTTACCATGAGTGCTATCAACTTTTAACCCTAATGCATTCATGCTTTTAACTGGAATGATGTTGTTTGATGCACCAGAGAAAATAGTAAAATTCTTTATGAAATTACCCCCAACTATCAAAGTAAAAAAAAAAAGATCTATCTTATCTGGACAAGTATTCACAGAATTTCCAAGAAAAATGTGGGGAATCTAAGCAATTACTCCTTCGGCTTCCTTACCTTTTTTGTCCTTATCACTTAGTTTTGAAGGAGTAGGTTCCACTAAATCATTACTAGTTATAGCAGCACCAGTGATAAGGGCCATTGCCTTTTTTTTGTGTTCTTCTATCCTCATCATTTCAAGAAAAGGTACATGCACTTTAACTTGGCTAAGTAACTGAAACATGTCAATAGGAGTATATTTGGGAAATTAAGTTGAAGGTATACCTAGTTCATGGTTATTTTCCTTCTATTTATTTTTGGTTGCTTCAGCCTTATGTTTAGTATCCTTCTTTATAGCTTCAGGAATTTGCTTCTATGTCTTTAATTTTTTAGTAGAAAATTTGTGTCTAGGAACAGCTTTTAACTTGCCCATTCTCTTGGCCCAAATTTTATCTCCCTTGTCTTCTTTCTCTTTGAGAGCTTCTATTTTTTTATTAGGTTCATGTTCCTTTCCCTTAGTCTTTTTTTCTTTGATGAACAGACTGACAGGATTACCTTGTTCACCTCCGACAATTCTATTCCTAAAATGATAAGAACCTCTAGCTTGAGCAACTAAGACTATTGTATCCTATACAATTTCTTCCGCAGAAGGCCTTCACAATGAGACACCACCTTCAATCACCTCCAAATTGTAGGCCTCATCATTATTGGTCTCATCCTCATCAGAAAGAACTTGCTGATGATATCTGTTAGAAATTTTCCTTTGATTGTCAACATATACTTCAAAAGAATCTTCATCAGAAGAACATTCACTATAGGCAATATCAAAATCACCCATAATCATAAGCACATCATCCTCCCCTTTATCTTACTGATCACATTCCTTAGGCATGTTATCTTCCATCTCCACCATCTGTGCCACTGCACACTATTGTGAGGAATGTGGTATTTGGAAAATTATACACCAAGGAGTATCTTTGACAAAATTTCCTGAATTATTTTGCAGAGGGTCTAGAGGAACTTTATTTTGGGAATTTCTTTTATTATTTGAGATAGACTTCCCATTATACCAATTGGTATTGTAAGGGTGGTCTTGCAACCTATGGGGTCTCTCATTCCTTTGGTAATTTCTTTGTTGGGCCTTCTCTTTTTTTCCAATTTTATCATTGATGGTTTTCATGAAGCTTTCAAGCTTGCCTTCAATGGTTCACCCTTTAGTGCTTGAATTATTTTCTTTCCTTTATGAAATTTTGAAAAGTATTGGATCATCTTGTAGATACGTCAAATTTTCATTATGCATATTCATCCGCTCAATAAATAAATCAAATGCATCACATCCATTCACCTGGTAAATCAGGTTCTTATCATTTAAATAAATCAAAGGCTCACATCATAGTTTAATTAAATAAATCTGACTTTATTTAATTAAAATCTCAAAAATGCATCTTCCATCCTTTTCTGATTTAAATAAATCAAATATTTAAGTCCTAAAAGTAAAAATCATCTAAGCACCATTAAATCAGCATAATCATCATTAATTTAATCTAACCATGATTAAATGCTAATCTCATCCCACTTGCATTCTCTAGATATCTCCACTTGCACAATAAATCAATTTTATTGATTTATTAAAAAACCATCATTTTCCCTCAACATGACAAGTCCAACATTACATTTATTGTTGTTTTTCTTGTCCCCCTCTCAAAATTTATTGCAAAATTTGAATTCAAATTCTCCCTCTCATGGGCACTCTTCCCAAATCTTGCACAACCATTGACCACTCACCACTTGACAAGTGTCCTCTTCTCATTGGAGGATCTTTAGTCCCACATTCACCATCTTGGCCAATCTATCATCAAGAAAATCTATAAAAGAAGGCCTTCATTCTCATTCATGGATCCACAAATTTTTGGCAAGGTTACTCTCTTGATTTGAGAACTCATCTTGCTCATCATCTCCATTTGCGTTTCATCATCTTGAGATTTGATCAAGGATTGGGAAAGGGTCACTAGCACATGTGACACCAATCCACTATGGAATAGGTAATTGTAGTTGTTTTCTAAATGCTTATATCTTTCGTTTATCCTTTGTTGCATTTTTTAAGCATTTGCAAGGTATTTCATAGGAGTTTACTTTGGTAGATTTGTAAAATGCTAACCCTTGTATGAAGTTTAGTGCTTTTTCATATTTTCAAAAAGTTATGCTCACATTTGGCGCTAGAAGGAGGGCTGATTTTCATTATATTAAGCTCATTTTGATTTCTAACAAGTAGGGATGAAACAGAGGAAGAAATAGATAGCTAAAAGGAATTCTCTGTGTGTTTTTTTTTGTTTTAAATTTCCTTTTTTTTGCAGATCAGATTATTCTTGCAAAATAATCACTAGATTTTCAAATCTAGGGACATTTTAAATCTGTTATTTGGAACATCTATTTGTCAAGTGGGTCTTACTTTTACCATTAGTTATTTATAATTGTATATAACACATAGGACATTATTTACATCCACTAGTCTCTCTTTTTTAGCACTGAAATTCATCTCGTGTGCATTATCCAGATAGTACTGTTGCTAAACTATTGATATATAAGTAAAAAGAAAAGCTTCTTGGTTACGTTGTTGGTAAAAGGAAGAAAAGAAAAGAAATTTCCAATAGATTACAGTTAGCTTTTCTTTATTTCTTTATAACATTCCTGTTCTAAAGTATTGAGGCAGTAATGTCATCGGGTTTTTTATTTTCTTTGGATGTAGACATTTGAAAAGTAAGTGTTTACATCGACTTGAATATCGATTTACATTTGAAATTGATTTGAAATTTTATTATCAGCAATGACAAAAGGAAAAATCAACAGTTGAATGATAGTGTAAAAGCATCACTTGATAAGTTTATATCTTAAGTTGAAGGATGGTCATTAGGGCGCAACTTTTACACTTGCTGATTGCATTGGCTTAAATTATTCTCCATCAACCCTTTCATGCACCAACCACTTGTACAAGTCTCCATGTGACATTTCTTTTAGGCACTTTGTCAGACAAGTTTGTTGTGTGCTTTACTATTACTGCTTTCATGACTGTCACTGCCTATGCAGCAAGCATTAATAGATTTCAATTGATGGATGTCATTTGCAATAAGCATACTTACTCACATGCCACTTGTATCATCAAAAAGGTGTTGCCATTAATAGATTTTGAGTAGACATCCACGTATGCATGAAGCATTATGTCAGATATTCTACGCACTCTACATACTTGGGCGTATTCTCTTTCTTTTTTCCTTCTCTGTACACACTCTTGCAAAAGCGTCTAAACTTGTTCCTTTCAGTAGATTGGGTAACCACCGTGGACTTGACTACCTTTCTCTGAGAGGAGTCATTGGATGCAACATGAGTTTGATCTGCACTAAGACTTGCGCCAAGCCTGCCGCTATACTTGAACTCAACATATTCCAGCCTCTCATCAACCCTTGCTTTTTCTCCAAGGCTAGCATCTACACCCCAAGAATATATGTTAGGAAAAGACATTAGTAATACATAGAGACCATAACACAGTTTGGCTGAAAGAAAGAAAAAAAAGCTATACCTTTCCCATCAATGAACATTAGAGGCATAGTTTGATGGTTTCCATCAGATATGGAAATAACGCCACTCTATGAAGTGATTTGGATCTTAAGTTTCACTTAAATGTGCAGGAAATAGTTATGACGCCTGTCCTCATAATACTATTGTAAGTCAAACACGTAATCTGGTATCTTTGTATTTGTTGAGATAATAAAGTCTTAGGTGGGCACGTGCCATGAAGTCTATTTCTGTTCAAAATACACTCCCAGTATTACACGCACCCCGTAGCCCATCTGTCAAACTGATTTGAATAATATCTTATTCAGATCCATACGCCACTTTCCTTTTCAGTAGTGTGTTGGGTGCATTTATGGCAAACTTTCTTGCTGGTTACAGTTGTGGCATAGTCAGTAAAATATACATTGGTATTTCGATCCATTACTAGTTATTGTTGATAGCTCATGCACATTTATTAGTAGGCAGCCTGGTGAAGATTAGTTTCCTGTCATGTTCTTTGACTAATGTGGTATTGATTTGTGGCGCAGTAAATATTAGCTTTTGCAGGAGCTGGCGTAACATTGTCAGGAAAGGATATATTTTCAACATATGAAAGGGGTGTCAAATCATGAAGTTTTTAAATCTGCTTGCTGTGTTAATAACATTGTGAATTCATGGCTGGAATAATCATAGTGTTAATGACTTTGGCTTGGGATATCCATGTGATTTTAAAGAGTTGAAGTATTTCTAAAATATTGTGTTTGAAGATAACCAAGGAAAATTGATGATCTTGTGATATGATCAAATGCATTTAATGCTTGTTTTGGTAATTAATATCGATGTTTCCAATAAATTTTTTTTTGAGTTATAAGTAAAGTCTTTCACATTTTAGAGAATCTTTTCATATTATTGGTGGAAAAGACTTTTACTTGTTAAGAAAACACTTCACTTTTAATCAAGGCATTAAAGTTTGTGAGAAATAAAGATCCACTTGTAAATTTTCCTTTTATTGTCATGATCATCTAGATTGTTTTTTCTTTCAATTAAGATCATGTTATTATTTGGAATTAATGATAAAAAAAAAAAAAAATTAATATGTTGATCCTCACATAAATGTCTTTTTATCTTATAGGTACAAAGGAAAAGCGAAAGGAAAAGGTACAAAGTGAAGGAGGAGACTAGCAAATGAAAAAAAAAGGAGGAGAATTTTTTTGAAAACTAAAAGTATTTTTAAATGCTTTAAGTGTTTGATCAACACTACTTCACGAAGTTCTTTATCTTTTCGTTTTAGAACACTAATTTTCATTTGGGTCTAAAAACGAACAATTTGATTTTTCATTGCAAAGGGCTTAAAATGAATCTTAGGACAAACTCACTAGATTTTGTTTGAGGTTAAGAATTGAACAATCAAAACTCACCCTTCATTTTGGTGCTTAAAACGAACTCACAATTGCTTTGAAGGCTATAAAATGAACAAGTGCTTGAATTCTGTGATTTTGTCTTTTGAGTGTGTATCCTCTCCCCTTGCACTTCGTGCGATCTAGGTTGCAAGAGAAACACTCAAAATACATTTTATTGCTTTGAAACTCTTTGATTTGGGCTTAAAAATTGAACATCTTGTGCGAGTGTGAGTAGGGGCATTTTCACGTACATTCTCTTTCTTTGTGCCATGAAAGATTGATCGAGTTACGGATTGTGTCTTTGCTTGCTTTTGTTTATCTTAGAGGGCCTACCTTGGGGAAATTGTACTCACCCAAGGGAACGACTCAACCAGTAACACTCTAAAGCCAAGAGTATTTCCAGTCAGGATATAAATGTGGGTATTGGTTAAACGCCATTATCATGCGGTTGGCTCCGACAAGATGGATCCGAAAGGGGACTCTTGCTAAATGGGTCAATCTCCACGAATGGAAAGTCCTTACTAGAACCCATGTACTAGAAATTGCCAAAATCTTTGATCTATTTGTTGGTGCAAGAACGGTCGTTCTGAAGCTGCCCCACACTTTTACGGTCTTCTAGTAGAGATGGAAAGCATGCCATGGGAGTTTCATGGGTGTTGATGCTTGGCTGCCCCGATTGACGTTAATGAGTCGTGGAGGGTGGGGTCAAGCATCTAACCATCTCGCTAGAGATAAGCGTAGCTAGACTTGTCTAAGTGGGAATCCAACAAATATTATCTTACACATCCATAGGGCTTGTACTTGTTCTTCGTTTGAAAACACAGTGTTGTATTCAAAAACATTTTGCAAACAAACATTCAACATGATTCTCAAAATTTCAAACCCTTTTGAAGACAAATATCATTGACTCAATCCATATGTTATTGCTTTCCCTTGGGATTCACGTCCATAGAGGTTCCTAAGCATTGGATTATACCTCAATTTGTCTTCTTGAGTAAACAATAGGAAAACCCTTGCCTTAAGTTCATTAAATTTCCACATAAAATATTTTGTGGGGTTTAAAGAAATTAAGACATTGGACATCTTAGTTTGAAACTTTAATCAAAGAGAGTTTTTTTTGTAAAATAAATCCATTAAGCAAAGCTAAACAAAAATGAACTTTCATGGGTGTTGAAAACTCCAAATCCCAAAAGCACAAATCATTGATTGAAAATCCAAAATGTTCAAATCATTTCTTGGTTACAAAGGTCAGTAGGAAGCATTTGCATGATCTTCAATACCTAGGTCTAGGAAAACACAAAGTGTCTTTTTAGGTTCACCTAAGGATAAAAAAAAATCAAACCTCTTTCATCCATCTTTCAAAACATCAAATCCATCTCACAAATCATCTTTTGAAAAACCTTGAAATCATCCTTGAAGTACTAGGCTTTATGACAAAATCAAGCAATCATCCAAAATCATTGAGACCAAGTCCTTGAAATTTTTATCAAAGCACCTTTGGCTAGGAATGTGTAAATGCATCCTTTTGCATATCCTTAGTCAAAGTCATCCAAATCATCTTGTCTAGCTTAGTGTATGTAGATGAATCCTTCTCCATATACTTAGTGAAACAATCATCTTGTTTGGGTAGGTGTGGGTAGATGCATCCTTCTCCTCACACATATCCAAATCATCATCCTTTGAACACAACTATCCTTCAGATCATTATCAAACATCTTAGGGTCTTTTTGTTCAAAATCAAAATCAAAATCCAAATCAAGATCAAGGACAAAATCTCAAAATCCAAAAATCAAACCAATCAAAAATTAAAGCCTAGTATTTCATTCAAGATTTATCAAAAGCCAAAACATCCATAACATCAAACATCACCATCATATCATCATCACATTTGATCCTAAAAACATCCTAAAAACTTTCACTTTGGGACATAAAATAGAGATTAATCCAAAGAGTCAAGAGATTCATCTCCCATATTCTCGAAGATTGATCCCCCTTTTATGGTTCTAACTAGATCTCAATACAAGAAGAGTATGGAAGCCAACAAAGAAACACCCGCTTCAAGTGATCTTAGTAAACCACTCTTGAAATGAATCCCATTGGGGATGGAAATCTCACAATTAGCATTCCAACATCATCACAAAACCCACAAGAAGAAACCCAAGGGAGGATCTTACCTTTGGAATGTCTCACGAGGAAATACAAAATGCTCCAAAATCTGGACAACCATAGAATCATCAACATCATGATGAGACTTAACCCTTGTTATACATGCTTGAACTAGCAAAACAAGGCCAAGTTGCCTTCGATTTTGATGTGAGCACTATAGTAGAGACATCTTTCACCAATCCATCCACCATCCCCATTTCATCTACACCTCCATCCCAAAAAATCACACAAAAGCATTCCAAAATTACGGCATCAATGGTTCCAACTCAACCAAATGTCAACAAGGGAAACACATTCCTCAATGCACTTCAATCACATCCCCTTGTGAATAACCAAAACTTGGACGCAAACACCATAGTGGAACAAAACATCCTCCATAATCCATTACACCAAAATGTTCCTCTCACTTTACATTATGACCTATCATCAACATCTTTTCACGGAGCACCACAAACACCTCTTCTCACAAATTCACAAGAGGAGGGAGACATATTCGGACCAGGGGGCATTTTCAACACCACAACACTCTCACAAGGATTCACCCCCCTTACATTTCCACCTCTCCCACCATCACCATTGTCATCTACACCACTCCTTGGTTTAGGGCTTCCCCCTCTACCGAGCATCAATCAAAACAACATCCCAACCATCAATCAAAACATTTTTCCAAATGCTCAAAACTTATTGTTGACATCACACCAACAAATGACAAATACACAAGCAATGGCAACATCATCAAACACCCCCACAACATTGCAAAGCATGGTCTCTCAAGGTCCAATCACATCAACGATACCACTTACCACATCAACAACACCATCCACCAATCAATGAATCAAATAACTTTTACAACACCATCCACCAACCAAATAATCAACACAACATCATTATTTACCACCATTCCAAACCCACCACCACCTCCACCACCACCAACGTTCACCACGTCAAACCAATTTGATGCAACATTACAAGCCATTTTTCAAAGAGGATACCAACAAGTGCAGAAACAAAAAGCCGCGGCAACAAGCCGCGACAACCCACATTACAAGCACAACAAGCACAACAAGCCAAAGCTTTATTGCAACAACAACAAACAAGCCGCCTAAGCCGCACAAGCATTGCAAGCACAAAGGGCCACTCAAGCACAACTTTTATTACAACAACAAGCTGCACAAGCAAAAGTAGCACAAGCTCAAGCTCAAGCACAAGCTCAATATGAAGCACAAGCACAAGCACAACTTCTTGCACAAGTAGTGCAAATCATACATATCAGCAAGCACTAAAGCAATACCAAGAGCAGTAAGAAGCAGCAGAATTGGCAGCCCAACAACAAGCATTGTGGGAACAAGAACAAGCAGAACAACAAGTGTTGTTAGAACAGCAACAAGCGTAGCAGCAAGCAGAACAACAAGGATCGTTAGAATAGCAACAAGTGCAACAACAAGCAAAAATCCTAGCGCAACAACAACAAGAGCAACAACAAGCATTGTTCATCCAAAAGCAAGTAGAAGCCTACTTCACCCGCCACAACATACCGATACCATTGAACAATGCACCAACCAACCCATCCATCCAAACCATGATTGCAACACCTCAAAACACATTCATCCCACCCCCTGATCCCTAGAATTATATGACGACACAACTCAGGTTGCTCTCGCAACAAGTTCTTGACCTTTAATTAGGGTGAACAACCAAAACGCAAAGTAACTTGTGTCCCTATCCATTTGATAGGAGCCTAGACATGAAACCATTCCCTAAGGGATTTGGGATCCCTAAATTCGACAAATATCGAGGGATGGGAAACCTTAAAGATCACATCAGGGAATTCTAGGTTCATTGTATGGAGGTCACATAAGATGATACTTACCTGATGCAGCTATTTCCTAGGAGCTTGGCAGACAATGCTATAGAATGGTTCTCTCACTTACCCTCAGGCATCAAAACATTCTAGGAAATTAGAGATGAATTCATTAAAAATTATGCATGTAACATTACAATGGATGTTAGTCTCAAAGAACTATACACTCTGAAACAAGGAAATAATGAATCTTTTGCTTCATTCCTTCAACGATGGCGATCCAAGGCCAATCGGAGCAAATGGACCATGCCAGAAGAACAAGAAGTCTGGACAATCATAGCCAATCTTGAAAGTTGTCTATCATTCCATCTCAAAGTTTAGGGTATCACCACATACGATCAATTGATCTCCAAGGCACTTAGCATCGAAAGAGCCCTTGTGACTCAACCCATCGAATCAACATCATATCATGAACTGCAAAACAACCGCCCGTCATTAAACTACAATGATAAACCTCGCGCATGGGCAAGAAACAAAAATCTCACTAATGATGGTGTTGTGGATGCCAAGGTGGTCATTAGTGGTCCGTGCCAAAACACATCCACACAAATCCAAACACCAAATCAAAACATTCATCACACAATGCATCAATCCAACAATAATCCCACCATCAATAACCTCAATGACCAAAGAGGACCACCTTAATGCAAGACTTATCCCAAACGAAAATACACTACTTTGGTCAAACCACTTGAGGACATCATGAAAAAGCTAATCAACGAAAAACTCATCCAAGCTCCTACATTTGAGAATTATCAAGAACCTGATGTCAAACCTCCTTGGTACAATGAGAATCAACTGTGTGAGTTCCACAAAATCAAAGGCCACACCACAAATAATTGCATGAGACTCAAGAACATCATACGAGATCTCATCGACAAAAGAATCATAGATGTGGAATCACCTACAGGGAATCAGGATCTTAAAATCTACACAAATTCGATGTCAAATCATGGCAACAAAGGGAATAAAAAGGATAAAGGAAAGGGCAGTGTAAATCATGTATACGAAACAGTTGTTGCCAACCTCAATGAAAATTGCATGGTCATCACCATCAAGGGCGCCCATGCCAAAGATTGTGGATTCAGCACAAGAGGCGGTAAAGTCACCATTGCAGGATCATCCCAACCTCATAGAGTCCCTTCATCAAGAGTTGTTCCGTATAGCTACAATGTTGTAGACCAACTCAAGAGAACACCAGCACACATCTCCATCATGGAGTTGTTAAAAATATCATTAGCACATAAAAAGATCCTTGAGGAAGCATTAGCCTCATCCACTGTCCCCGCAGACCTCGATGCAGAACAATTCCAAGCTATGGTCAGAAACATTATAACACCCAATCTCCTTACATTTTATGACCAAGATTTTCCTGCCCAACCATCTCACAATTGCACACTTCACTTGGAGGTCATTGTAAACAAAATCAAAATCAAAAGGGTCCTGGTGGATGGGGGTGTAGGTTTGAACATCTACTCGCTCAGCCTAATCAAATAATTGAAAATATCAGAGGATACCATTGACAAAGGTAAAGGCATCACAATCAGAGCATATGATGACCAAGAAAGAGTGTCTCAAGGCACAATTAAGCTCCCTATCCAAGTAGGACCAACACTTATGGAAACCACCTGTCAGGTCTTGGACCTCGACTTACCTTACAACATTCTCCTGGGATGCCCATGGATCCATGCAATGAAAGCCGTAGCATCAACCTTCCACCAATGTGTAAAATTTACACATAATGGACAAGAGGTTACTGTCCATGGAGATCTTGAGCCGTTTTCATATTGTAAGAACCTTGAAGCCAAATATTACAAAATCCCCCAAGTGCCAAAAAATGATGAGGGCCCATCCACATCATAGATCGATCCTGCCACTCTCACGTCCACTTCTGCGACAGAGAAACCCACCATTCCCACCATATCCGATATCAAGCTCATCATCCAGGATGATGATTGTGGAAGTTATAGGCTCCCTAACAATGCTTTTGTGATAGGAGAGTTACCACAATCTCCTAGATCATGAGGACACCCACAAGAAAATCAAGCTTCCACATCACAAATATATCCTGAGGATTATCTTGAATTCACAAGCTGGGGAGGCCTTGGCTGAGAGGTTATTGAAGCAGATCTATCTCACATGTACCAAGATGAAATACTGACACTTGAATTACCAATGGATGAAAGGAGCAAAGGCCTACACATGATGCTTGCGATGGGCTATGACCGAAACCAAAGATTGGGGCAAAATGACAATGGACTCTTAATACCAATCATGCCTGAGTTGAGACCTATAACAAATCTTGGTCTTGGATGTACCCCTCCGAGAATAACCATATGTGGCCAAAATCCTCTAGTTAGAGCCGCTAATGTTTCTCCTCAGCCAATCCTAGTACAAGTGCATTCCCCAATACCCATAGGGATAGACATGCATAACTTTATCACTGAGCCCTATATTAGTAGCAATGACGAAGATCACTTGACCAGTCTACCTAGGTTATTTGAGGATACTACCCTTTACATGATTAGTACCTTATCTTTCGAATCTGATCATCAAAATCATGAGATCTGCTTAGTCTATCCCCAATTGATCGACTATGACCAACAAGGACCACCAGTTCTCGATACATTCGAAAATGATGAGGCACTCTTAGAATTCATGGGGTTGAGGGATAACATTCCAGATGGAGATCACAAGGCAGGATTCATAATGGAGTTGGACACACATGCCTATTATGGGGAAACGATTGAATCCTTCAGTCGCAAAAGTGAGAAACTAAGAATCATATCCAAGTCCTTGAGTGAAAACCACACTGTGGCACTCTCTGACAAGAAAATAGTAAAAAGAAAGGACGTATCCAATGGTGAAAACCTCTCTGAGGTGCCCGAGGATGAAGGATTCAATATTCCCCTAAGAGCCATTCATCAAGAGAAGTCAATAGTCTTGGCCAAAAAGTGCAATCCGGTCAACATAGGAACAAAGGAGATCCCACATATCACATTTTATGTGGAATCACTATTATCAAAAGAGCAAGAACTCCTAGCAGCATTCCTAAAGGAAAGACAAATAAACTTCGCATGGAGTTATGCTGATATGCCAGGGCTTGATCCAAAGACTATGGTCCACCACTTAGCAGTGTATCCAGATGCAAAACTTGTCAAACAGAAGCTTCACAAAATGCATCCTCAAATCACTTTGTTAGTCAAAATGGAGC
>VDFB02272886.1:0-29030 GCA_007258455.2 Sequoia sempervirens | reverse complement strand
ATATATATATATATATATATATATATATATATATATTCATACATATATACATAAATGCAAGTTTGAACAGGAAAACCATCTTCAGAATGTGATATGATTTCTGTCAAAAATACACAAACGTCTCAGTAATTGGAAGCTGGAAATATGAACAAAAGAAAGTACCTCTGAGAAAACATGTAAACTGAAATTCTTCTTGATCACATTGTCATATACTCACATATAGATGTACATTCCTGAATAATAGTATACATTATAAAATTTGAATGCAAGTTTTTCTTTCAAACCTCTGTTATTTAGAAGGAATTGCCCTGTTTCTTTATATTACTAATAACCATAAACCTGTAGTAAATTGAGAGTTACTCTTTCAATCCGCCTGAATTTGGAAGAGTAGAAGTATATATATAAATCTGTGAACATTGTTTCATACAAAAGAATTAATTAATTCCTCTACTTTTGTTTGTACACTATTAGAATCATGACATACATGCTTTTTTTTTACATTTTCAAGAGTAGCTTGGAGTAAAAACAGAGTCCTTTACCAAATCAGAAAAGAATTACATACAAAAGAGTAGATGCAATCTTATTACTGAATTTACAACCTTTCTTTTCTTTTGTCTAATGTAATTCAAAAAATGTTATGAAATTCTCATTTGAAATTCTTTTAGAATCAATTGAATGCATGAAACATGTATGGAAAATGCACAACTTTTTGCTTATGTACTTTATTATACTTTACTTTGGTAACTTCTGGGACAGGATGCCGTAGGTGGACCCATAGAGACGGTAGTTTTACCTTTTCTAAACTACCATTTGCTTGTTTTACTTATGCTTGGCCAAGCACTTGTACCATTGAAATAGATGGATTTTTTTAAAAGCCTAGAAATGTATATGCATTTGAGTCTCTGCCACCTCCTGTTGCAAGAAATATGTTTTCTCATGTTAGAAATGTATATAGGCACCAGGCATGCATCGAGAGTTCCCTCCTATTTTATTGTATCAGGTTGCTAGGCTCCTTTATGCAGGGCCGGGGATTCCTTCGAGTTAGGGAGGAACCCGGGGAAGTCATGTACTTCGTGGTTGGGCGGAAAAGGCGCCTGAATCACACTCTTGGCCCTAGCTCACAAGCAGACCGATGGTGTCACGGTGGTTGGAGTTTCAGAGTTTTATTTGCTATTGATGAACTTGTGTAACATTCTGGAATGGCTTGTATAGCCCCATTGTATATGTATTTGTATTTGACATTCATTGTTGAAACTTTGAAATAGAAGTATGGCATGAAAGAATCTAATGTAACATTGATATGTAGAATTAAAGTTCTATGACGTAGCATTGAATAAGATGTTTTTATTGGAATTATTGATCTCTTCCAAGTATGGATGAATATGTATATATATGAAAATTCATTGATGTACTTTTTCCATGCGCATAGTCTTGATAAATTACAGTGTTATTATTTATATACATAAAATGCCAATTTAATTCTCTTTTATTGAGCTCATTTTGGAAGTTTTTATGAATGATATTAATTATTTGAAAACCTTTTTGAAACAGATTGAACAATTGAAAATGCTTTTGCTTTTAATTTTCCGAGCGCTACAAAACCCCAAGAACACCTTAGTTCCCCTCCTGAATATCTTTAATCAATTTAGACAAAGACATGCAAGGAATTCTTCTTCTTATAGACACTCAACACATACAATGATCCTCTTCTTTTGTTCCCACAAATCGGATATGTGCACAACTATTTCCTTTCCACTAAAAAAATGCATAAACATAGTCATTCATTTTTTCATCTATAAAATGCACACACTAATAATTTATTTGATAGCTAAAAAAGAAACATGGACAATAATTTATTATGATACTACAAAATGTATACAAAAAGATGTTTCTTTTTTCTCCAAAAAATGCATACATATTAATACTCTCTTGAAAAGAATTCTCCTTGCATAGAGATGTGTTCTACTAGTAACCTACATTTTTCAACCATTTACAATTCAGGAACTCATTTGTAAACATATTGTAGAAACAGCCAAGATCATGGAAAACAAACAAGCACAAGATTGCAAGTGAAATCGAATGACTTGTATTACAAATGAACAAGTATAAATAGGTGAATTTTGGGAAACAATCATCCATGATAATAGTTAAGGTGGTGAAAATAGAACCAATAGAATAGCTCAAGGTTCAACCAACCTAAAATGTAGCAGAGATGTGTCAAATATGGGGCGACACATCTACTAATGACTCATAGAGTGGGAGATGTGTCAAAAATGGGATGACACATCTACTAATGACTCATAGAGTGGAATTAGTCTTTCCACATGTGAGGAAAACTGCCAACTATGGTTATGTTAGGATAACTCATGTTGAGTTATACACCAACACCCCCCCTTAAGCATATCTTAGGTAGGTTTATGAAACATGAGTCCCGACTATGAGCCATTTTAGGTACTCATTTACAAAATATCACTCAAAAATTGGAGAAAGAAAGAAAACCCTGTGGGAAAAAAAAATTTCCTCGAAAAGAGAGAAAATAAAGAGAGGACTTTAGATGGCCCCTCCTGATGATGATGATGCCGATGTAGACCATATGCCAAGAAGAGCTTGTAGATGAATGAACCTTCTTTTTGTAAAGGGTTTGGTAAAGATGTTAGCAATTTGTTCTGAAGACTGGCAAAATACTAGGTTGATGATCTGATCACGGATAAGCTAGCGAATATAATGCATATGAATCTCAATATGTTTGGTTTGTTGATGTTGAACTAGATTCCTGCATATTTGGATAGTACTCTGATTATCACAATAGATAACTATTGGTCATCTAATAGGAATACCAAATTCAGAAATGATGCCTTGAAGCGATATGGCTTATGTAGCTGAGTTAACAGCTCCTTAGAATTCTGCCTTTGTAGAAGATATAGCAATAGCATTTTTCTTTTTGCTAGACCAGCTGATAGGACTTGAACTAAGTGAAAACCTATACCCAAAAGTAGACTTGTGATTTTTTGTATCACCAGCCCAATCTGAATCTATGAAACCAACCAAATCAATAGTTGAACCAACTATGTAATATATCCCAAATGAAAGTGCACCTTGAAGGTAGTGAAGAATCCTCTTAGTTGCTTTCCAGTGCAACTCATGAGGTTCTTGCATAAATCTGGAAACTAAGCCAACTGCATATGATATGTCAAGCCTAGTATGTGTTAAGTAAATAAGATTGCCTACAAGTTGTCTATACAATGTTGCATCAACTAATGGTGTAGGACAAGAAGTCTCAAGCTTAACACCATATGAGTAGGGAGTTGGAGCTAGTTTACAATTAGTCATGTGAAAACATTCAAGTAAATCGAGAGCATACTTGGGTTGAGCAAGAACAATCCCTGAATCTGATTGAGATATCTCAATACCAAGAAAGTAATGGAGTAACCCTAAGTATGTCATGTCAAATCTTTCTTGAAGTGCTGATTTTACTGCCATAATAGCAGAGGAAGCACTACTAGTGATTAAAAGGTCATCAACATAAAGAACTAGTATTAACAATGAATCATCATGTCACAAAAGATACATATTAGGATCTGAATTACATCGAGTGAATCCTCAAGATAGAAGATAGGAATCCATCTTACCATAGCAAGCCTTGGGTGCTTGTTTTAGGCCATAGATAGATTTCCTTAGTATACACACTAAGGATGAATTGTGAACAAACCCTGGAGGTTGTTCCATGTAGATCTCCTCCTCAAGATCTCCATGAAGAAATGCACTCTTTACATCCATTTGATGTACTGCCCACCCATGTGTTGCGGCTATAGCAAGTGTGAGTCTGATTGAAGTCATCTTTGCAATAGGTGCAAAGGTCTCTGAATAGTCAATTCCTGCTACTTGTGAAAAACCTTTAGCAACCAACTATGCTTTGTACTTGTCAATTGACCCATCTGCTACATATTTATTCTGATATATCCATTTACATCGAACTACTTTTCTACCCTTAGGAAGAGAAGTTAAGTGCCAAGTGTGATTTTTGATTAAGGAATCATATTCCTCATTCATTGCAACATCCCACTTAGGTATGCCTGATGCATCTTTAAATGTTTGTGGATCAAAAATTGAAGCAAAGAAGGCATGAGATTCTCCTTGAAAGTCTGTTTGAAGTTGTCTGTCATTTGCTGCAGTTTGTACCCAAGAATCTACTATATGAAGTGAGCGTAGAGTTTTAGATGTGGGTGAATCTGGTGCAGAAATGTCAACTTCTAATTCAATCCATGAACTGGATAAGATGAATTTTCATTGCAATCATCACTTTGTGAACTAGAGGAAGAAGAAGTACTACTAACTGCACTATAAATTTGTTGCGAATGATCTAAATCATCAGAAATATTATCAGAATCTAGAGAATCAATAGTATGATGAGGAATGTCAAGAATAGTTTCAAGGGGTGTTTCTTGAAACTTGACACTTCTCTCAATGAACAACTCATGTGTGGTAGGGTGTAGTAGGCGGTAACCTTTAACACCTTTTGGATATCCAACAAAGATACAAGGTTTGGATTGTGCATCCATAGCCTTGTGATGTTCTTTAGGAATGTACGCCATAGTAGGAGAACCAAAGACTCTAAAGTGATCAACTGTTGGTTTCCATCCTTTCCAAGCTTCAAAGGGAGTGATTCGTTTCAAGGCTTTATGAGGAACCCTATTTTGAATGTAACATGCACAATTGATAACTTCAGCCCAATAAGATGGTGTTAAACCTTTGGAATGAATCATACATTTAGCCATCTCCTTTAAAGACCTATTTTTACATTCTGCAACACCATTTTGTTGAGGGGTATATGGAACTGTGCGTTGCAACTCTATCCCTTCTATTGTGCAAAACTGCTCAAAAAAGTTATTAACATATTCTCTGCCATTATCTGTTCGAAGAACCTTGATTACTTTCCCTGACTATTTTTTGACTAGAGCTTTGAAATCTTAAAAATAATAAAATACTTCTGATTTTTGCCTAAGGAAGTAGACCCATGTAAAACGTGAGAAATCATCAATAAATGTGAGAACATATCTAGCTTTTGTAAAAGAAGGATGTGGAAAAGCCCCTGAAACATCACTATGAATAAGTTCTAAGACTTGTTTTGCCCTCCAAGTTTCTCCTTTGTCAAACTTTGCTTCAGGATGTTTACCAAGTGCACATCCTTCACATAGTCCTTTAGAAAACTTGACTTTTGGTAATCCATTAACCATTTTTCATTGCCATAGTTGTTCATGATAACGGTAGTTAAGGTGGCCAAACCGTTCATGCCATAATTTACTAACTTCATCTGAATGAGTTAGTATTGCCTTTGGAGAAATATCAGTAGCAAAACTAGAGAAGGAATACAATCTAGATTGGTGATTGGCTTCTCCTATAGCAACTAAGTTATTACTTTGTAATTCTCTTATCTCAACTGAATTTGGAGAGAGATAAACTCTCATACCCTTCCCTAAGTGTGTTATTTGATACACTGAAAGGAGATTAGTTGAAAGTGAAGGTACACTAAGAACTTTTGAAAAATTTCCTCCTTCAACTTAAACAGACCCTCTCCCTTTAACCAATATTGGAGTATCATCACCTAAGTTGACTGAAGACATTCTGGATGGTCCTAAGGATGTGAATGCAACCTGAGAAGAACCCATATGATGAGTAGCACCAAAATCAATAATCCATGATGGAGATGAAGATGAAGATGACGTAACAACTAGAGCTTTTCCTATTAATTTCTCTTTGTCCTTGGTATTATCCTGAGTTGATGAAGATGCCTTGCCAAAATCAGGAATCCCAATATTATTTTTCTTAAGAATATTTGAGAGACTTTCGATTTGTTTCTTCACATGTATTGATGTTCATCATGCCTAGGTTTTTTACAAAAGGCACATATTATCTTCTCATTAATGTGCTTACCTTGATGAGAAGATTTATCCTTTTACAAATCATCAATTTTATCCCCTTTCTTACCACCCTTGTCCTTTTTTGTGTTTTTCTTCCCATTTGAAGTTTGTCGCTTGTCATTCCCTGTAATTAGATCTTGAGGCTTCGTAGACTTCAAAGAACCCATATGAATTAGTTTCTCTTGTTCCCTTGTGAGATCAGAAATAAATTTATCTAGAGTGGGCATTTTCCATAATGCTCCAAGAGCACTTTTAGTAGAATAGAAAGTTGATACAAATACAGAAAATTCTGGACCTAATTTGGAAAGTACTGAAAGGATTAATTAATCCTCTTTCTTGTCAATTCCACAATCTTTTAACTACAACTTTAAAGATTTAAACTTTTTGAAGAAATCTTCTAAAGTTGTAAAAATTCTAGGACTAAGACCTAAGAGTTGATTTTCCAATTCATGACTTCTGAGTTCATCAATTTTTCCAAATAGTTTGTCTAAAGTTTCCCACACTTGATTGGGTGTAGTTAAATTTTTGACATGAAACAATAATTCTGGAGATAGATTTAAACACAGAAAGCCAAATGCTTGATCACATTTGTTGAAAAAAATTTCTTTTTCTTTGGCTGCATTAGGTTCTTTTTCCGTTCCTATAGTTATCCTATATAGGCCTTTATTTTTTAGTACAAGGCTAACTTTGATCTTCCAGTCATGATAATTGAAAGGTGTTAGTGAAGGAATGGGATCTGTAGACTCCATGATGCTTTTAGTTACTTAGATAGTAGATGTAGAAAATTTGAATGAAAGAGTGGTGAAAGTGAAAATGAAGATGTGAAAAAGATAACACACCCACACAAAAAAAAATCACTTCACTAAGAAGTGTGCACAAAGAACACACAAGATTTACTGCTGATGTGGAGAGAATGGCCCAGCAGAGAAGAATGCTAATCTGATGACTTGGTCAGCAATACAAAACACCAATTTCCTACTCCTCACTGCCTTGTCGATGTTGAGAGGATGGCCTGGCGGAGAAGGATGCCGATGTGATGACTTTGTCATCGATGCTAAGCAAACGCCAATCTTCTACGCCTCTGAATCATGTGCAGAGAGCATTAAGAAGTCTGTAGCCTTCAAACTCTGCGGTTTGAAAATGCCCTTCAATAATGCCTTCGTCTGTATACCGCCTCTAAAGCACCTATTTCCTCATTTTCAGGTCGCTCTGCTAATGGGTCAGGAACGCCTTGAAAATCACACTAGAGGTAGACAAAAACTCACCACGTATTTTAGGTGCTGTTCGTGGCTGTAGAAGACGCCTAAAAAATGCGTGGAAGCCGCCTGTTAGTGGTGTTGACGGCTTGATGAAGGGCCTACCCACAATGCAGGCTCGGCCTGCGTGGCAATGGCCTCCTTTGAGACTTCCCAATGAGCCAAAAAATGCCTGTAGATGGCGTTGAAACCTCCTGCAGAAAGCACGGCCTGGGCAGACTTGGCCTGTGTGATGAGGAGACTGTGAGGTCCAACAAGGCCGATGCATGGCCTTTCTGTGACGTCAAAATAATTTCCTATGTGGGCGATTCAAACTCACAGTGAACACACATGAATATGCCAAATAATAACAAAATCAAATGTGAACAAAACCTAGCAGAGATTACAAACTCGACATCAATGAAAGTGATTCGCACAGCAAGCAAAACAGCTTGGAGCTTACCACGTTGGCTCTAATACCATGTGGAAACAGCGAAGATCATGGAAAACAAACAAGCACAAGATTACAAGTGAAATCGAATGACTTGTATTACAAATGAACAAGTATAAATAGGTGAAGTTTGGGAAACAATCATCCACGATAATAGGAAAGGTGGTGAAAATAGAACCAAGAGAATAGCTCAAGGTTTAACCAACCTAAAATGTAGCAGAGATGTGTCAATTATGGGGCGACACATCTACTAATGACTCATAGAGTGGGAGATGTGTCAAATATGGGACAACACATCTACTAATGACTCATAGAGTGGAATTAGTCTTTCCACATGTGAGGAAAACTGCCAACTATGGTTATGTTAGGATAACTCATGTTGAGTTATACACCAACACATATAGTATAAGGTGTAGATTGATTCCAAATATCTTGGAGTGCATGTAAACCATCTAATACAATCATTATTTGATCCTCTCTAGGATATTATCTTGTATAATCTTGAGTGATGTTTCTATCCTCCACACAAGGAAAAGGTTAAAAAAAACATTTGGTTAGTATTTCTAAAATCATAGGGTCTCTTGTGTAATAAATTTATAAGGACAAGAATAACAAAAAGTAGATACAATTCTCACTGTTCAATTTTATGTACCATAAAATATAGGATGATATATGATTATGATTATCTATTCTTACTAATAAAATTGATTTACTTGCTTTCAAAAAACACAATTCCACTAATATTTTTATTATTTTAAATAATAAAAAAGTTATAAATAATCTTATAATTAAAATCAATTGTATAACCTAAAATAGTAGTAGGAGGAGAGACATTTAATTCTATAATTATGAAATAATATCAATATAATAAGATGTCAAGATTTTGACTATGCAACAATTTTTACATCAAAATTTTAGATCATACTCGATGATCTGATAGAAAGATGAGAAATGACATAGTTAATGTGAAATAATATTTATTAAAAGTAAATGAAACATAAAAAAGTAACATAAAAATATATAATGTTTACTACACTTTTAAAATAAATTAAAAACACATAAAAATTACTAAAATAATGAATGATGTATTTTTGAAAAAGTAAGATTACAAGTTGCACACAACAATATATTATCAAAAAACAACTCATA
The DNA here is from genome assembly GCA_007258455.2 of Sequoia sempervirens. Taxonomy (NCBI): domain Eukaryota; kingdom Viridiplantae; phylum Streptophyta; class Pinopsida; order Cupressales; family Cupressaceae; genus Sequoia; species Sequoia sempervirens. The sequence continues at coordinate 20,277 of VDFB02272886.1, read as the reverse complement.
AAACAAATAAAAATAAAGAAATAAAATTCTAAAATAGTAAAAGAAAAATATACATCCATATAATAATTTTTAATATAAAATAAAATGAATATCAAGAAAAATATGTTCTTTTAAAAGAAATACAAATTTTATTTTCTCATTTCAGCTAGTCAATAAGGTTTTAAGACTAGATAATATATTTTCTGAAAAATCATAGTGTTTTGATGTTAATTCCATTCCGTCAACCACCTCTCATATAATTTTGAAATATTCCTTATCTTGAGGATTTACTTCTATGTATGATTAGAAAATGATAATGATATAAATTAATAATTAACATAATTTAGTCGATATTTATTACTACTATTTTTGGAGAGAGTGACTAATAATTATTATTAAAAGTTACTGAAATAATATATAATAAAAATATATAAGAGACATTCATTAGGTAATATATATAATATAGAATCAAATTTATTTATTCATATGTATATAATAAAATAATTTTAATCAAAAATAAAAGAACAAAATAAAATTATTGTAAATTGAAATATTTTGATATATTTAAAATACATATTATATTAAATAACCTTAAAATTATCTTTATTATAAAATATTAATTGTTCTTAGAAATATATTTAGTGGTGGAATGATATGATAACATATTAAAAAAAAAAAACATTTCAAAACTTACATATATAATAGTGTCAACATAATTCAAAACTAATAAATATCTCTACACGATTTTTAAAATATATTTTATATATTTGAACATAAAAATTTAAAAATATTATTTTACGTTTTTTCATATCAATAACTTGCATATGAGCCTCCCTTTTCAGTTATGAATGAGACGACAACAATTTTTATTGATCACGAGTTGTGAGAATTGAGATAGCCACATATCCCTCACAACCACCTATGCGGTTACACCAACAGTGCAAATACAAGATGACAATGCTTAATGGTATATTATTCCACATATATATCAGCGTAGGCTGGGAGGGAGGAGGGGCTAAGTGGTTTATTTATATCACACCACCAAATGATGGTTTATGCCGCAATATACCAGATATCTAAAAGACGGGGTGCTTAGCTTATAGCCGCTTATTTAGAGGTTAATAACGAGCATAATCCTATATATCTAGGGACAGAAAACAATAGAGTAGTCGGTACCAGAGGGGCAAGTAAAAGTGCTGGTAGCATCGTCCTTAGCATAACTGTAGGCCTGAGGGCACTGCTGCTTGAAGATCATCGAGTAGTTTGTGGGAGAGCAGTTATTAAGATAGGCTCCCGTGCAACAATACTGGTCGGTGTTAAAGACATTGCAGGCACTCTTGCATCCTCCATCAACCTTCAATTCAGCAGGGCACACAGCATTCACGTCGCTTTTGCACGAAGGGGCAGTGCACTGTCCGTTTGTAGGATTGATAGAAAGAGGAACGTTGAAGCCGTCCACCAGTGAGATATCGTAGGTGTCCTGGTTGCTTAGAGTGTACTCGGCCAGCGTGGTGGGAACGGCTCCGGAGACTTGGCAGCTCAGTAGGCCGTTGCAGTCTCCAGTTTTACAGGTTCCTCGCCCGCTCGCATCGAAAGAGCAGCCGGTTCGGCCCCAGAATCGTCCCGCCGCTGTCCCGGCCGGCACATTGACCGTCCATGTCTGACCCTGGTCCAGCTGCTGCCCTCCTCCGGGTAATCCTGCCGCCCAAACTGTGTACCCGCACTGGTTCCGTATATCAAACTTAGCTGCTCCCACCTCTGCGACATACACACACACATTAAGCCTTCGAGTAGTATTCAACTTACCTTCTAGCAACAAATTACACCACGTAATGTGTTACCAATACAACTTACCTTGCATATATAGAGATATGACGAGTCCAGCCACGAGAACAAGCGCAAGATCTGATACTGTAGCCATTATACCTTCTCGATTGAATGAAAATAGATGTCTTGGGTATTTGAGGAGGGATTTATCATTTATATAGAGATCTCTCCGCCACTCACGCAGGAAGCATGGACCCGGCTCCACAAGCCGTGTATCTTACGACAGCCGCCTGTGAGCATTCAAACTTCTTTAAAAATCTAGTTTGAAAGCTCCTCTGTAAATATTTTTTCCACGATTTTGGATCGTTTTTCACAATCAATTATTATGATGTAAAAGATCAGAATAGAAGCCGTGTATCTTATGGCAATTGTAGGTCAGCATTCAATTATTATGATGTAAGGAACCGTAAGAATCAAAATCACCTAAAGCTGGGCAAATGGCATTGTACAGAACAATATACATACACTCAACTCTATGGAATGCGCTCCTTCCGTGTGAAAATCTGTGCAATCTTTCGCGGTTTTTCACCCCTTTATTGAACTTGTTTTAAGCAGCCTTTTAATATTATTTTTCTATTTAATAAAATTTTAAAAATTGGAAAAAACAAAAAATTGTGATTAAGAAAATTTACATTTTTTTTATTTTGTATTTTAAGTTTTTTTCTTAGTTCTTATTTCACTAATAGTCTTTTTCATTTTAAATCTATTATTCTAGAATAGATTTTTTTTTACTAATCTTACTGGATCAGATTACTTGCATCAAAGAATCATTAGGACTTCTTGATTTCTTTTCATTTGATATACTCTGCACTTCAACTCATTCAATTTCTATTTGATTTCACACTCCTAAGAATGTTTAGCTATTCTTGTAGAATTGACACTCGATTTGAGCTTCTTGTTGTTTCTCATTAATTTGTTATTGTACCATAACTAATCTTATCTTAGTTCTTTCAAATGATTTAAATTAACATAAATATGTTAAACACACTTATTAAAATATCAATATCATTAATATATTATATATTATGATTTACCAAAAAATATTAGATTTTATTTATTTAAAAACTTTTTTACTTGCCTTTCAAATTATTTACAAATTATTACTATTATCAAATAGCTCTCCACATAACAATTATGACTGTAGAAAAATTTACTGCCAATAATTCAAAACCAACAAATTCACCTCCAATAATTCCAATGACAAATTCATCTCATAGAAAATTCACCACCAACTTTAAATTTACTTGAAATTCCCCACTATCAGACAGATGGATACATTCGGTAGTCAAGGATGGGTTTATTATAATTTATACGGAAAAAGATCTCCGCGTGTTACGGTGGAAGCGAGGAAGCCAAGACCCGACATCAAATCCGCCTATCCTATGAGAGTCCTAATTCTGTTTAAATTCGAAGGCTCATCAACACTCAGACATCTGTTTTGTTGTTTCTGCATTCATATACATTAATTGCACGTCTCCACATCAAAATATATTTTACGGTATTCAAGGCAGCCATCTGTGATTTTAAATTTCAAAAGTTAGACAAGTTTCAATATTAATGACAATGCATGTTTAATTTAGTTAATTATATTGAGAGATGTTTTATAGTGAAAGTTACTGAGGAGTGAAGGTTCAAACAGAGCCTCTTCTTTTAACTTTTGAGATATCAATATAATATATTATTAGTATAAAATAGTTATCATTAGTAGGGTTACGATTCAAATATAGTTTAATTATAGTTCAATTAAAGTTCAATTAGTGTTTAATTGAGGTTTAATTAAGGCTCAAATGATAGTTATGATTTAATTAGTATTCAATTAGGGTTCATATGATCATGGTTCAAGAATAGTTAAGGTTCAATTAGTGTTCAATTAGAATTAGGGAGTGATTCAATTACGGTTATGATTATGGTTCAAATAGGGTTCAATTAGGGTAAGGGTAGAATTCAATTTGGGTTATGGTTATGATTTATCAAGGGATTTATTAAGGTATAATTTAATTAGTATTCAATTACAATTAAAATAAGGTTGAATTAGGATTTGTATAAGTATACTTATGATCTTATCAAATAGTTGTTAGACAAATATTTATGATCTTATTAATCAAGATTTATACATTTATATTTTTAGACCCATTTTACACAGTATTTTAGGTAATAGGGATGTAAATATTTATGTCTTTGGTTATTTGATAGTACATTTAAATGATTTTAATAGTTTTCAAGAATTTTACTAGTGTTATACTTTAATTTATTTTGTTTATTTTGTGAGAACAAAACAAGTTCAAAGATATGTTAATTTCATTATTTATTTTTCAAAAGACCTATTCTTAGTGATTAAAATTGTAGACATGCAAAATCAGCATCACGCATTTAATTAAATTCATATTCATCCATTCATCAAATAAATCAAGTTCATTAAATTCAATCTCTAAAGTCATCCATTTAAATTAAATAAATCAACTTTATTTAATTTGATCCTAACATCACTCTCTTTGATTAAATAAATCAAATCTTTATTTAATAAAATCTAAAATCATCTTTCATCTCCTTTTGATTTAGTTTAATCCTTAAATCTAAGTCAAATGAGTCAAATCACCTAATCCTCTTTTAAATTAACTAAATCAGGATTAAATTTAATCTAATGCATGTCACATTCTCTAGATTTTCCCACTTGCACAAATAAAAAAATTTAATTAATTTATTAAATCCTCATTTTCCCTCAACAAGGAATATTTGGAGAATATTCCCTCAAGTTTGAATTCAAGTCAAGTTGACTTGTCCCTTCCAACATAGCATTAATTCTCCTCTTACATGTCCCCCACTTGGCATTTAAGCCCCCTTTTCTCCCTCCAACAAGCCAAATTTGAAATTTGAAAAGGCCACCTAATGTCATTTATTGGCACATTGACCAAAACTTGCACATCCTCTATCCACTCACATTTGGACAAGTGGCTCCTTCCTATTGGTTGAATCTTTGTCCCACATTCACCCATTTTGCATATTTCTCCATCCTATCATTCTATAAATAGGAGGTCGCATTCCTCATTTTAGCATCCACAATCTCATGCAAAGTTACTCTCTCCATATTGAGAGCTAACTTTTTCCATTATCATTTGCAAAATTGATTTGTCAAGGGTTGGGAAAGGGTCACTTTTCACAAAAAAGTGACACCAATCCACTATGGGATAAGTATGCATTCGTTCTTCTTTGATACTTTTAATTAGTTTATTTGGTCACTTTGTTTGTGAAGTATGGTGCATTATCTCATAGGAGCATTTAGTAAATTTGCATGAATTAACCTTTTTCATGGAGTTTAGAATGTATGCAAATTTTATTGCTAGCACACAACATAAAACTCATCACCTAAATTGACCCTCTCAAGTACTTACTATCAAAAGCAATGCTCATTAGAAGAATGGCCAAATGGGTCATGATACTATCAAAGTATGACATTGACTATGTCGAGCAGAAAGCAATTAAAGGCCAAGTCGTCGCAGATCAGCTTGCAGAAGCACCAATCTATTCAGAGAATTCTCTTATCTTAGATTTTCCAGATGAATCCATCTTCAATGTCAACATAACTGACCACTGGAAACTTTACTTTGATGGCTCATACATGCAACATGGATCAGGAGCTGGTGTCTTCTTTATCACCCCACAAGGGGACTGCATACCAAGGTATTATAATTAGTGTTCTGATTATATTTAGTATATTTTATTGCTTTATAAAAGATTTATTGTTTTAAGAAATTCGTATATATCATTAGTATGGTGATTTAATTAAAGACAAAAAATATTAAAAATAAAATAGACCATTTCACAAAAAAATGTTTCACATTTTGTGTGTAGGTGATTCTTTTCTAGTTCTAGTCACAAATAGTCACTAGTCCAAATCAAAAGTTCAAAAAAAATATTCATTTGTGTGTAATACTTATTGTATGTCAAACACTTGTTAATGAACACTTTTCAAAATTACTAATTTTTTATATTTTGCAACCCAACTTATCAAAAACTTCAATTTGAAGCTATTACATATTTAGTTTTGGATTGTTAAAATTATTTTGACATCTTTATAAAATTTAAATTAAGATATTTAAGATAAATGTATTTAAGATATTTGAAACATGACTTGTCCAATTTAAATTAAGAGGTTTTTATTTACACAATAGAATACCTTTTAATATTAATAAAATAACTCTAAAAATAAATAAGTACAACTCTTAAATAAATAAAATAATTCAAAAATAATAAAAATATCTCATAATTTTTCTAGATAAATAGATTTAAAATATTAAAACTTAAAAAAATATTATTCACTATTTGAACTTAAAACATTTTCAGTTACAATATATCACATATGCATTACGGGTCAGCTTAATCACCACACTCTAAGCTCTGATAGCTTAGGTGGCTTGGCCCATTCACCTAACATTTTCGTACCTATCAAATTCAGGTTTCCAATTTTGACAGATTCCGTTAAACTTTGTTCCTCCATTTTCACATTTAAAGTTTTTTTGACTTCCACATTTCAAGTTTTTATAACTCCCACATACCATACGGTAATAAATATGGTGGAATTTTATGTTATAAATACTCCGCTGAAGTAATAATATATGATAACATATTAAAGCAGAAAGTGTGCTCAATCACAGGAGAATAAATAGGTGTTAAGCAAAAATGTGTGCTTATTCCATAGGTAATTTATGCCGAAGGCGTATCCAATATGAACATGCTCAACCTAAAATATGCAATCACTAGCTCATTGCTTTCCAAAGATGATCAAATTGATCGTGGCCATTAATTGTATCTAGACAACTTGCATTCTACTTGACAGTGAGTTGTGACAGTGATGGTGATAGATCTCTTCATATTCCCTTGCGCACCTTTAATATTATCTACAAGTGGGTGTCCAGAGTGAGGTTTATCATTTCGTTGATTCTTGTGGATGCAATGGTGTTTTTTCTCTCTACTACGTGGACTACATTTATTGCAGGGTATGCATTGAATGGGCGGTCCAAAGAGGAAGATGAGTTGTTTAAATGGATGCAATTCTTAGGTTTCAGGCCAAATTTACAAACTTATGTGAGCATTCTTCTGGCATGCGCCGAATCGGCACATCTGGAGGCTGGTATGGCAATCCATGGAGAAATAATTAAGAGTGGATTGCAATCACATCTTTTCATCAGGAGTAACCTTGTAAATATGTATGCAAAATGTGGTGATTTAAAGATAGCACATGATGTGTTCAAAAAGATGCTTCAACAAGATAACATGTCCTGGATTGTAATGATCGCTGGTTATGCACAAAATGGTTGAGATGATGAGGTCCTACAAACATTTCAAGAAATGCAAGAGGTCGATGTGAAAGAAAACTCAAGGACCTTCAACACTATTCTCTCCAGTTGTGCCAAGTTGGCAGCTCTTGAAGAGGGTATACAGATCCCTAAAGAAATTATTAGAAGTGGATTTCGGTATGGGGTCCTTGTGGTGAATTTTCTAATAAATATTTATGCTAAATGTGGGAGTTTGGACAAGGCACGCAAAGTATTAGACAAGATGGATCGGCCAAATGTTTTTTCTTAGACATCGATGGTTTCAGGATATGCACAAAATGGGAGGGGAAAGGAGGCACTGGAGCTTCTCCCACAAATGCAACGAGCAGGTGTGAAGCTCACCTCAAAAAAAAATTCCTGTTCTCTTTCTGCATGTACTAGAACAGGGTATGGATATCCATCAAAACATAAAGGATAGAGTAATTTTGTCAAATGTATTTGAACTGCCCTAGTAGACATATATGCAAAATGTGGAAGCAGAAACAAGGCACGTGAAGTGTTTGACAATATGCCTCGAAGAGATGTGGTTTCATGGACTGCAATGCTTGTAGGATATTCACAAAATGCATTTGCTGAGAAGGCTTTAGAAATTTCCAAGCAAATGTAACTATCAGGTTTAAAGCCAAATTCTGCAACCTTTGCTAGCATCCTCCCTACCTAAAAATGTGAGCTATGGAACAGTATGTACATTATAGTAACTTCCCTAGTAGACATGTGTGCAAAAAGTGGAAGCAGTAACAATGCATGTGAACTGTTTGACAAAATACCTGAAAAGGATCTATAACCTTTTACCATCCCCATAAATGACTATCCATACTTGTAGCACCATGCAACAGTCATGGGAATATCAATGGCTTCCTAAACAAACATTAAACAAGACAACTTCCAGCTTTCATTTGCTACCCTATTCTCTAAAGATCACTTCTACTGAAACCACCTCTTAGCACAACCTCAGAAGAATCTCCTCTAGGAATCCCTTCCTTTGTTTTGCTCGTTGTAACAAGAGATAAGATTGCAAATGCAATGTTATTTTAAAATATGACGTTAGCCCCATTCTTGCACCATCTTGAGTCTGATGTCATTGTGGGGTGTGCCCTGATGGACATGTACATACAATCTAGAAATATAGAGAGGGTATACAAATTATTTAATAGAATGAAACAATGAGACATGGTGCCATGGACACTAATTATTGCAGGTTAAGCACATAAAGGTTGGGGAGAGGAGTCTCGAAGGATTTTTCAGCAAATATTACTTGCAGGTATCATTCCAATCTCAAAAACCTTTGCTTGTGTTCTCCCAGCATGTGCTAACTAGGTAGCTTTGGAATAAGGTATGGAGATCTATGAATAGGTAATTAGAAGTGGTTTTATGTATGATGTTATAGTGATAATCGATAGACATGTACGAAAAATGTGGAAGATTACACAAAGCACGACATTTATTCAATAGAATGCATCAACGAGATGTCTCCTGGACAATAATGATTGCAGAATATGCAATGCATGGTAGGGCACATTAGGCTCTAAGCCTCTTCGAGCAAATGAACAAAATACAAGAGCAACAAGGAATATTTCAGTTTATCTAAAACATGAATTTTACCGATCTAAAACTAAATTAAATCTGGTGTATTTGGCAAATTTTAACAGGCTTTCAAGTGCTATGTTTGGGAAAATGTAGAACTGTAGCAAAGGGCATGTGAAAAAATTGACATTTCCAAAGTAATTGGTGCAATCACCACTTGTCAAGCCCATAGATGAAGTAGAGGATTTCTTTCACATGTGTTCATGAAACTCTACGAGAAGTGCCAAATTCACGATTGTTTAGGACATTCTTTGCTATATGTTTTTTTAAAATTTACCCATTTCTTTTTTCCATTTCCTTACATTCACTTTGGAATGGAAGCAAATACATATAATCTTCATTAGGTATGAAATCCTACATTAGGTTGCATTTCTAGGTTCTTCTTTCTTTTTCTTTTATGTCTCTCAAGTGACAAGTGATGGCATATTAAAATACTATAAGGAGTCAATTTTTTTCAATTCTAGAGATTAAACTATTGATCACATCCTACATCAATTAGTCTTTCCAAGTGTTGGTGATCATTTGAAAAATAAGACCTTTGACCTCTCATCAAAACACTAAAGTAGGGGAGAGGACCCAGTAGTTGTGCACCCTAACTTTTCGCTTCAAATTATCCTACATGGAAAATTCAAATCACTCCTGTAGACACACAAAATTGACATCATGCATATCTAACTAATCATATTCGCCCATCAATTAAATAAACCAAGTTTAATTGATTTAATCTCTAAAGATCGTCTATCTAAAATTAAATAAATTAACTTTATTTAATTTGATCCTATCATTATCCCCCTTAGCTAAATAAATCAAATATTTATTTAACTAGAATCTTTATCACTTTTCATCTCCCTTTGATTTGATTTAAATCCCTAAATCAAGTCATATTGGTCAAATCATCCTACTCATCATTAAACCAATCTAACCATGATTAAATGCTAATCCTAACCACTTGCACCAATAAATCAATTTATTGATTTATTAGAATCAACATTTTCACTCAACATGGAATATTCCCTAGAATTTGAAATAAAAAACAAGTGGACATGTACATCCAACAATTCATTTATGAGCTCTTACATGGCTCTTACATGTCCCCTTCCAAAGGTCAAACACAATATTCATTGCACAAATTTGAATTCAAAACCCCCCCTCTTGGGCACACTTCCCAAATCTTGCACATGCATCAACCAATCACATGATGACAAGTGGCCTCTTTTCATTGGCCTTTTTTTGGTCCCACATTGGTCCCTTTTCAATACTCTTAGAATTTGAAAATCTATAAAATAGAGGCTTCATCTCTTATCAAATCCTCCACAATCCCTTGCAAAGTCACTCACTTAAACTGAGAACTAATTTTGTTCATCCACTCCATAATTTCATCCACATTTTTCATGCAAAGTCACTCTTCATTGGAGAACTGATTTTTCCCATCCTTCATCTTTATCATCAACATATCATGTCATGGAGCTTAATCAAGGATTGGGAAAGGGCTTCTTTCCATAGAAGCACCAATCCACTATAAGATGCTAGTTTGATTATTAGAATGATGCTTTTCTATGTTTTGCTTGTTTCTTTGGCATCATTCTTGTGATTAGATGAGTCTTATAGGGGATCTTTTGTTTGGTTTGGTTTACTAACAATAGTAAGGGTTTTTGTTTTTGAGCTAATGCAGATTTAAGGTTCTACATTTTGGCGCTAGGAGGGGAATTTTCTTTTGTTGTTAAAGGTTATTGTTTTGTATTGGGTAGATAGTCAACATAATACTATTTTAGTTTTATGGGGGACTTGATCTACAAACACCCCGGTTTCCATTAGAATTATCACTATTATTATTAATATTAATGGCCTCATTTGAATGTAATAGGACATATGGTGGCTTTCCTATGGTCCCCTCTAGGGCATGGGTATTGGACAAATAAACATGGTTGTTGATGCAAGAGACATGGTATTAGATGCTCAACCATGCGAAGATGATGTAAACAGGCATGGGCAACCTACAAACCTTTTGACCACTGTAACATTCTCTCCCAATTTGCATAGGAGATTGTAATGTTATATATACATGATTGAAAGACCTAAATTGCTTTATTCATGGCTATAAAAACTTAGAAATGCGATGAAGTATACAATATCTACAACATTAGCCATGGCCATGACCTTGACCTTTTTTTATAACCTGGAAGTTGCAATTATTAAGGCCACCAAGCCTAAGAACAATCTTGTTGAAGATGCAACATACAAAAACCTACATTTTTACAAGAAATCCAATTAAAAGTTCCAAAATTTACATAAGATCACTACAAATCATATGATACAAATAAATACTTATCTATGTTAATACAAATAGAATAATTTATTACCTCTTACAAAGAATGACACACACAATCAACCAAACCACAAATCTTTGTCATATTTCTATACCCTTATCCCCATCCATTCTAGTCACCCATTTCTATAAAAATCCAATCACACACCAGGCTCCTCAAGAGCAAAAGCATAGATTGTCATTATTACACTATAGTCATGAAGCTAGGAAGCTTAGTTCTAGATTTTACAGAGGAGTCGAGCCACAACCCCATTGATTTCTATAACTACATTGAAAAGAGCTGGGCAATACTAGTTTTCCAAATGTAAGACTTCACGCTTGTGTGCATAATAGAATTGGGCTCCCCAGAAAAACTAATGCCCGAAATCGACAAGAGAGGAGTGAGGATTTTAGAGCTAAGCTGTAATCATGTGGAGACCCATAGGTGATGGGTTGAGACATAGAGTGGGAAAAATATGTTTTATGGTATTCAAGGCAGCCATCTATGATTTTGAATTTCAAAAGTTGGGAAAATTTCAATATTAATGACAATGCACGTGTTTATTGAGAGATGTTTTATAATTAAAGTTACCGACCAGTGAAGGCTCAAACATAGCCTCTTGTTCTATAGATAGTTAGTAATGATAATTTAATGATATTTAAATTTTGAGATATTAATAAAATATATATATTCAATATTAATATATATAAAATATATGGATTAGTAGGATTATGATTCAAATATAATTTAATTATAGTTCAATTAAAGTTTAATTAAGGTTCAATTATGATTATGATTCTACAATAGTATAGTTCAATTAGTAGTTACCACTTAATTAGTATTCAATTAGGGATCAGATATTATCATGATTCAAGAATAGTTAAGGTTCAATTAGTGCTCAATTAGAATTAGGGAGTGATTCAATTAGGGTTATGATTATGGCTCAAATAGGGTTTAATTAGGGTAAGGGTAGAATTAATTTTGGGTTATGGTTATGATTTATCAAGAGATTTATTAAGGTATAATTTAATTAGTATTCAATTACAATTAAAATAAGGTTGAATTAGGATTTGTATAAGTATACTATACTATTAGAGTATATATTATTAAGAATAACATTAATTATATTAATACAATAAACTATTATATATTGTTTAACTTATTAATTAAATAAATAATAATAAACTAATGAATTTAAATTTAATTAATTTATATTTGATAAATTGTAATTTTTAATATAATCTAATGATATTATATTATGATGCAACAATGAATATATTGTTACAAACACACAACAATAACATGCAAAATGGTTCCTCCAAATTGATATACCTCAACGTTTCCTATATAGATTATGTAGTAAGTAGATAAGCTAGTTATTAGAAAGTGTGCAATTATATCCTTCCTAATAAAAAAGTAAGTAAATTAATATCACAAAAACGATGGAACTCGAGTATATTGTAAAGCATAGCTCCTTCGTTCAATAAGAAAGAAAAAGAAAACCATAGTGTTGGATAAGAAGAAAAAAGTCTAGCATAGTACAAAGAATACAAGGCATACAAAATATACTCCTGCATCCATCTAAAATATTTTCTTAATTACGAAAATATAAAAAAATACTATTGGCTTATGAGTATGTACTCTCCATGAATACACAAAAGACTTTCCTTTGGACATCATTTGACTTCAATAAACTCAAACTTTTACCCTCACTGCAAATTTTTTTGGTATCGCCTACAAAAACATCTAAAAAGCTTAAATTCATCTTCCAAAAAACTAGTGAATTTATTTCTCCCTACAATTTTCTTTACAAATAGAGATACAACAATTACTGTTATTGATAGAAACCCTTGTTTAGCCAACATAAATCTCAATCATCTTGGGTTTCTCAAGCACAATCCTAGGCACAGTAATAGACAAAAGTCCATCAATGTAGGCAGCCAAAATCTCGTCAACTTTAGCATTTCCAGGTAGCGTAAATTTCTTGGTAAACCAGTGATTCACCTTCATTTCCATTCGTAGAAGCTTGCACTCATCTTCACCTTCATCATCATGTTTCCATTTACCCACTCATTTTATGATCAACAGTTTCTCGTTCTCCACTTGAACCTACGGAAAATCTTGTCAATTAATAGAACAAAACACAACTTCAAATTAATAGAAGCGCAAAAACCCTTACCTGAGATGAGGGAAAATCCATTAACCTGAATGTCAGACTTAGTGAGCCCCAGACCATCAGTGACAAAAGCGTAATATTTTAGTATTTGTTTGATATCCACATGCTTAGAAGCCATGCCCTTGCCATATTCATATGCTTGAGGTCTTACCAGATGTTCATATAAGTGGGTATTCAATAATTTCTCAATAACCTTGTCCTCTAGAAAGTTAAACAACTGAGTACAGCTTGTTGCATAACTGTCCTCCATAGCACGCTCTCATATCTTCCTTTACTATTTTTTCCATTTATTTTACAGAGAATCCCTTTGATTCATTAAATCTCATACTAAACAAAAACATAAAGAAAAACTACAAAAAATGAAAAAACATAGTAGTTACTCACTAGAAATTTTCTTCAAACGATATTCTTTGTACAAATTCCTCACCGCTTTAAATTTTGAGATATTAATAAAATATATTATTATACATAATTAGTTTATAAATATTATATTTAAATTATATATGTTTTATTATATTTTATGGTAATTATTAATTTAAAAAATATATAATATATTTAAATATTTTATATATAAATTAGTTATTGATTTGATAAATAAATAGTTGTTCAATTTGATTTAAATGATTTTAAGTTTTTTTTTTTTTAATGCAAAAGAATCATTCATTTTTAAGAAATGTATTTCTTTATTTATTTTTTATTAAAAGTGAAATAAAAAATGTAATTATTTTCACCATATTTACATATTTATAAATTGTTTATTATTAAACCTATTAAAACAATATTGATGATGAGGGATAAAAGCAAGCTAAGAATTGTGAAGTAGGTGGTTATTAAGGAAGGAATAGAAGAATTACTTTAAAGGTGGGTTGTCCTATATTGACTATATATTTGATTGCATCCACTTTATTTATTTAGAATAATTTAGAAAGTGAAAGAGAAGTAATAAATGAGATAGTTAAAAAGCATCTACAATAAATGATTTTAACAGGTTACTATATTTGGTGTGTCATTGGCTTCTGGTGTATAGTCGGGTTCTGGTGTGCGATCATCTTTTGCTTTGCTATCAACTTCTGCTAGGTCGTGTGTTGTTGGCTTGCCCGTGTCTACAGATGGCTTGCAACTTACTATTGACCCACAACTATCTTCAGTTGTGTCTCCTGTTTGTTCATGACCTTTGCTAGGTGGGTTTGCTACTTCTTATTTTCCTCCTTTAGGGTCTAGGTTGCTGCACATGGATGTCTCTCTTTTGTGCCCTGCTTCTTAGTCCTTTGCTAAGGTGGTTGGTTCTAGTCATAAAATCCCTTCTTCTCTACCCTCTTTTAAGGGTAAACCCTTACGGTGCTCTTCTTTTTCCCCTATTGTTATTTGTGGGTAGGAGGTGTTGGATAAAGAATATTATATTTCTCATTCTACTCTTATTTGTAGATTTAATGGTTTATGTCCTTCCCTTCCAAATTTGCACAAATGGGTTTTAGAGTCTTGGAGGCCTATTATTGAGGATAGGATTGAACTCTATCCTTTGGCTAGGGGGTTTTTGTGGCTGCTTTTCAATCTGAGGAGGATAGGGATTGGGTTTTGGAAGGGGGTGTTTGGTTCTGGGGAAAGCAGTAGCTTTCTCTCTGGCCTTGGTTCCCTTCTTTCAACCCTCTTTCTAAATCTATTAGTGTTGTTCCTACTTAGTTCAAACTTCATAATCTACCTCTTTAGTTTTGGACTCCTTGCTTTGAGTCTATTGGAAATGCTATTTTTAGGTTTATTATGGTTGATTCATCTTCTCTTATCTTTGATCATCCTACTTTCACCTGCATTCTTGTGGATGTTGATACCTTAAAAGATTTACCTAGGGAGTTCATTTTGATGGTGGGGGCTAGACCATGGTCTCAGATTCTAGGTTATGAAGGCCTTCATTTCCATTGTAGGAGATGCTTCTCTACAAGTTATTTGGCTATTAACTATCAAAAATCTTGTTGGAGTTATGCTACTTGGTGCAAAGATGCTCTTTGTGAGCATCTTACTTTGGGTGAATCTTTGGACGATGATTCTAATGATGATTTTGGGGAAGATGTCTTGGCCCCTAAAGTCGTGGCTTCTTCTGTTGATGGTTCTCAGTTGTCTTCTACTATTGGTATTGGGTCTTTTGTAGTTGTTGTTGGGACTTCTGATTTTTTTCCCTTTGTTAGTGTTGTCGGTTCATCTGCAGTTGTTACTAATGTGGTTGGTTTGTCTACAGATGTTGCTGCAATTGGTAAGGTTACTATTGTTGTTGATGATGATTCAGCTGATGGTGTTGTGACTACTAGTTTATTTGTAGCTCTTGTTGCTACTATTGGTTGTGGGAGTGACATCCCTAGTGCTCTTCCTTTTTTTCCTTTGGTAGATTTTCCTCCATCTTCCCCTTGCTCTAATCCTTCAGAGGATGATCTTTCATGGATGGTTGTACAAAGAAAGAAGAGAGGTTTTCCTATGCATAATCATTCCTCTTAGTCTCTTGTAAAGTTTACTCGTGGTGGTCGAAAGGATACATGAGTGGTTTAGCTCTGCTTCTCCCACTGTTGATTGTTGTTGTTGGGTATGTGTAGGATCATGATGGGTCAAAAAGTGGCAATATGTTGGGTATGTGGCTAACAACTTTTTTTCACCTAAAATTGATGGAATGAAAAGGGTTTTTAAAGGAGATTCTCAACTTTCCACCAACATAAATTATGCTTTACTTTGAATTTAATAAGTAATTATTATTCACTTTCCATTTGAATTACGACTAAAGTCCTGATTGATAGGCTAATTGAAAAACATCTATAGCTTTCAAACAGTATCACATTTTTTGAATCCAAAACATGCATTACATTCTATGCTTTGCATACTATAGGATTAAAAAAAAACTTGAATTTCATGAAGTTTTGACCAAGTTAAGGTGGTCAAACATACATGTTTTTAATATTTTTTAAATTTTTTAATAAAAAAATCATAATTAATTATTTAAAGGGAAAAAAATTACAGAAAAATATGCATCACATCGAGACATGATTCCTCTAATTATATCTAGAATATTATAAAAAAATATTATCATTTTATTGTTGTTAGGGTGGTTAGACAAACACTTACTTTTTATTTTTTCCCTGAAATTTAAGCACTACTACATTTGAAATTTCAAATTCACCAAATGCTTTTTTTTTCTAAACAAACCTAGTAGTTTAGAAACTACATTCAATTTGCTATAGATTCTATTCTTACATATTTTTGAAATAATATAGATAACTTATTCAAAATTTTAATTCAATTTGCCTAACTCTAATTTTTCTAAATTTTTTGCCACTTAAGGGCCTGTTTTTTCCATGATGATCCTGCACATGCCCTGTTTGGTTGCTAGTATTCTTTGTTTATATTTTGAGTAGTTGTTTGTATCTTTTGTAGTTTTTGTGTTCTTAGATGTTGTTGGCTATCTAGTGTTGTATCTTTTGAGCAACATTTTGTGCCTAAAGTTGTAAAGGGTTTTGGCTCCCTTCAAAACCTATTTTTATCTTATAATCAAAACAAGTTACTATATCTAAGTTATAAAAAAAAATTGAATGGACCAATATTATAAAAAATCATGAAGCAATTCATTTGTAAGAATTTAAATTCAATTAAAATAAATAAATTACAATAGAATAAATAATATTCATTAGAAAATTGAAGAGTAAAGTTTGCTGCATTGATCTCAAAATTTTCAGAGTTAAAACAGAGTAAAAAATAATGTTACAATATCTAATATCCACATACTAATGAATTGTTTATTCCTAATGGTTATCTAAAATTAATTTGCTATTATTGAAATGAAAGATATTATTATGGACACTAAATCACACATATGCTCATCGAATAAAATAAATTATTTTTACACTAATATTAAAAATATAAATAAATCCAAAGAAAACTATTATTCATAAATAATTTATTAAAAATAAAATCAATAAAACAAATTAAGTCATTCACAAACATAAATAAATAATCTTATTAAATGAATAATGATTTAATTAGCTAGTAATAGTTGTTATCTCTCCACATCTATTCCACCATTAATGAAAGAAATTTGTGTTTCAAGATTAAATCCTAACCATTAATCCATCTCATTATAAATCTATAAATTGAGATAAAATCCTAGTCTTTTGAAGCATGGCTCTAGCATTAATTGAATGTTTAAGTCAAAATATATTTAATTATATTCAAAATAGAAAGTTGTTTCTTTAAGAGGCTTAAATGATTATTGTAAGGATATCTAAAAATTAGAACCATCTAAAGTTATAAAAATGGATTTCTTTAGAATGGTAAACATACACTCTAAGCTCTATGGAATGCACTCTTTTCATTTTAGTTTTTTCTAGAATCCTTTTTATGGAATATCCCCATGCAACTTCTTAAGTGTGTTTTTTTTATTAAATTTGAGGAGTTGGAGTGTTCTCATGTAATTTTTTAATTATGAAAAATTAAATTGGAAGAATTTTTTATATTTTAATAAAGAAAATATTATTTATAAATTAAAAATAAGTTGTGGAAAAAATGAGGGGCTAGAAATAAGTAGCAATTGCATATTGTTAAAGAAAAATTGTCATGCGGCTCAAGGTTTCTTTTAACCATCTTTTCTAATGTTTTCTTTTATTTTTTCTCTAATTGCTTAACAGAACAATAGGATGGCAAAAAATAATGACATCATTATCAATGCTATGACTGAAAATTTGGACAAAGCTCAATAGGGGTCCTTGGTGGTTGACTTGGAAGAGTTGAAAGATAAAAACTAGCAAGAAGACATTGGGATTTCTAAGAGAACCAGGGCCAATCTGAAAAGGAAGACGCCACAGATGATTCAAACATTCAAGAAAGGGGCTCAGGATATGTAGGACCTGGAGGCAAAGACCGAGTCTGTTCTGAAGACTCTGGGTTAGTTGCTACTAGATTTTTGGCTTGCGTCCCGACTGGTTTTTTGATTGACTTTCCTGGTCTTTTGTGGTTGGCTGCTGCTTTTTCTGGTATTTTTCTTTTTTACAGCCTATTCTTTCTATTGGACTCTTTTTTCCTCTTTCTTTTGTTGTAAACTTGGTGGTTTTGGGTCCCTATAAAACCTATTTTTCCTTTATCAAAAACATTAATATAAATTAAAAATATTTTGTTAAGCACAAGTAGAAAAAAAATATTCATGGAGTTGTTAGCTCCACTAATAATTCCTAAATAAGTTGACTAGTGGCTACTAGCCAATATATGCTAAGGTAAATGAGGGTGTTTGGTAGAGCTTATATTCTTCTAAAGACATGTAATACATTTAATAACAACATTTATAAACTTAGAAATAAATTAAAATTTGGGATTAAGAAAATAGTTCACTTGTAACAAAGTTATAAATTAATAAAAGAGTGAATATTGTTTTTTGATTAATAAAGTAGGGTTAAAGGGCCCTGACCCAAACAACAACATGAAACAAGCCCCATAGACAATATATCAAGCCAAAAAAATACAAAGAAAGAATAGGAATTCTAGCAAATAGAATAAGCCTATATGCCACCCATAGAGCTACAAATAGGAAAGCAAACCAACAACAACAAAGAAACCAACAAGACAGACCAAAACCTAATCTATAGGCCAACAATACAAAATTTGAAGCAACCAAGCTGGAACCCAATAATTTTTCCCCCAAAGGCTTGTCAATTAAGATAGAGCTCATCTTAGGAGTATGTTTCTTCATACACTGTACCTTAGTCCAAGAAGAATTAGAATCATGATTTGAATCTTTTTGACAAGATAGGGGAGAATCCCCTTTAGAAAAGAAAAAACACCTAGTGGAACAACCAAACAAAAAGTAGGAGTAGCTAAAATTGTGGAAGAGACAACATTATCTAGAATGGAAGTAGTAGGTGCCTTAAGGGAGGCAACATGCACAACAAGAAAAAAATTGTCTAAAATCTAAGCAGTGGTGTGCACATGAGTGGTAACATTAATAGCAATAGTCACTTTCTTTTGAGAAGGAGGAGAAGGAGGCTTAGAATCCTCACTATCAGAAGAAGAGGAATCATCTAGGTACAAAATTAGATGGTCCTTGAGGGAATTATTCCACCAATTACAAGAAGAAGTAGGATGGGATTTATAAGAGCAGTCATGAGCCAAGTTTTCAGTAGAAAAACAATGTCTACAATGAAATGGGATACCTTCACAGTCAATGAGCTAAGACAAAGACTAGTCATTCACTTGGAGCACAACCTCTCTAGGTAGTGCCTGAGATAGATCAACCTCCACCAAAATCAAAGCATAGGAGGTGTGTGAATATTTGAAGGAAGCCTCATCCACTTTCAAAAATCCAACAAGAGCATTACCTATCCCTTGAAGAGTAGAGGAACCCCATAACTATAAGGGGAGATAAGGCAATCTCACCCAAACATGCATAATATATATGGGTTCCTTCAGGGGATTGAATGATGGAATCCATGGCCTCAAAGGTAGGGGATGAGAATCCCCAAACCATAGACCCTAATAAAAAATAGCTTTCCTATCGAAGAAGTGAATATTGTTAATAAGAAGAGTAAGAGGATATTATGAAAGTACATTGTTTTTACTTGATTAAAACTGGAAGGGATAGTACCTATTACAAATTAGTCATTGAGGCAACCGAGGAACTTATGAGAAGTGAGAAAACCAAAAAGAAAAAACACAAAATTTAGCTTAAACATTTTGACCAACAAAAAAAAATAGGAAAAGCACATAGAGCTGAGACTAGCACATAACCATATGACACCTACAAGTCTCCCAATATCTTGAGACCAACTTGATCACATTCCATTCCTAGGAAAAAAATTTGAGCTTCTTTTTTAAAGTCATAGGCCCATACAAAATGGCTTAGGTAATCATCCTGACATCATGAGTAGAGGTATCCACCATTTTTCCCTTATTTTTTTACATATCACCATCCTCCCAACTATTCACAACCTTTTTCTCCAGGAACTTCCTTAATTCATCCTCAAAAACTTGAAGTGTAAGGGAAATGTTCTTAACAGTTTCCTTACTATAATCGGTGATGACCTTGAGGCATTGCATGGTTTTCTCTTGATTT
>VDFB02272885.1:0-18652 GCA_007258455.2 Sequoia sempervirens | reverse complement strand
GTGAAGGACATTTTTACTCAACAGGAGAGAATAGGTAGAAGATGTAGGTGGATCAATAGGATTGAAGAACTCAACATTGAGGTTCACATTACCAAGTTAGTAAGAGGACAAGGCCTAGCCAAGTTGATGGAAGAGGTGAATTTAGAAGTCAATCAAGCTAATCACACTGAAGTAGTTGATGTAGCACCTCTCTGTGATATGCAAACATGTAGATGGTACAAAAGAATTATCTAGTATTTGCAAACTTTGCAATGTCCTGTTGATATGGATGATAATGAAAAAAGAACGTTGAAATTATATGTTATTAAGTATGTGATCATTGATAATGAGTTATGGTGGAGAAGCTTGGATGGAGTAGTTTTGAAATGTGTGTATTGAAAAAAAGCATTGGAGCTTCTGCAAGAAATGCACAATGAGGTGTGTGGTGGTCATTATATGGTGTAGACCACTATACACAAAATTTTAAGAGCTAGATTTTGGTGGCCTACAATCTTTAAAGATTCCCACAAATTTGTTAAAACTTGTGGTGCCTGTCAACAATTTTTAAGAAAACTGAATTTTTCACGGAATCTGCCACTCATACCTATGATTGTTGAAGCCCCTTTCCAACAGTGGGGAATTGAATTCATCGGGGAGAAACAAAAAAAATCTAGTGGAGGTCACTCATGGATTCTTGTTGCTACTAACTACTTTACAAAATGGGTGGAAGCCATACCTACAAAGAAGGCAACAAGCAAGGTGGTAGTTGATTTTCTATTGAATAATATTCTTATCAGATTTGGAGTCCCTGAAAGGATTATCTTAGACAATGCTATGTATTTTAGATTAGATGAATTCAAGGATTTTTGTGAGAAGCACAACATAAAAGTCTCTTATTCTTCACCTTACCATCCCCAAGGAAATGGTCAAGCTGAGTCTAGCAATAAGAGCATGATGAAGATAATGAAAAGAATTATGGAGAAGAACAAAAAGGCTTGGGACTCAAAATTAAATTGGCACTCTGGGTAGATAGAGTGACTATGAAAAAGGAAACTGGTTATTCACCATTTGGTTTAGTGTATGGTCTAGAGGAAAGATTACCACAAAATAACCCACTCAAGATGTACAAGTTTGTGTAGGAATATGATAGTGAAATTTGTGATGATATGCAACACATGATAAATAATTTGGTGTAGTTGGATGAATCTAGGAGAGAGGCTCAAGATAAAAACTTGAAGATGCAATTGCAGGTTAAGCACTTATATGATAGAAAAGCTTCCACTAGGAAATTCGAAGTTAACATCATGGTGTTAGCATGGAATCCAAGAGTTTAGGATAAGGGAAAACATGGAAAATTTGAAGCATTATGGATTGGCCCTTACTTAATAGCCAACACTCATGGAGAAGATTCATATTTTCTTCTGAGCCTAATAGGTGAACTTTTTGAACTACCAGTACATGGACAATTCTTAAAGCCATACTTCTCCTAAGTATGTTATCTTTTATGTATGTTCTTTTAGTATATTGTGTATATAGTGTGTTTTCTTTTGTTTTGTTTTGGGGCTTGCTACCTTGTCTGGGTAGTTCCCCAATTTGGTTCATTGGTTTTAATCCACATTTTGGTATGCTTCAACTTGAGATTCTAGTGATCTTGCCATGTCTACAAGAGGTATACGTCCACAGTCGGAGCCATTGATGGAACCTTAATTCTCATTGTCTCATCTTAAACCCTTGTTGCATTTAGGAGGGTTTTAGAATTAATTTCCTTAATGTCAATTGAGCATTCTATTTAGTTGTTGACCCCCTATTTCCTGTTGTCAGTCACTATTTTAATACTTTCTATTAGGCAGTCGATTTCCACATCATGAGTTTAGAAAAACTAAGCCATAATATGTTTTTGGGGTTTTCGAGTTTTCATTTATTCATCATATCATCCTAGGAAGTCCCCTCTGTCATAACAACTTATTGAACATGTGCATAAAATTTTTCACAGAAGTTCAACCAACCTTATGTCCTTATTGCTCATCGTTGATCACTTTTGAGATAATGTTTTAAACTAGCAATGAGCGATGAGGTGATATCTCTTTGGTATCGCTCATCACTAATTGCTCTTTGAGCTTCTGTTTGTGATTAGCGATGAGTGAGGTTCTTATGGGATCTCTTATCGCTAATGTTTTTTGAGTTCTTAAGGTTGTAATAGTTATAAGCAATGACTTCCAACTTCATGATCCTAGTTTCATCGCTCATCGCCAGTATGTTGTAAAGGGATTGTTTAGGGTATATGCAAGATCATGATGGGCCAAAAAGTGGCAATATGATGGGTATTTGTGGTGGAAGGTACGATGAATTTTGTTTACCCAAATTTTATGAAATGAAAAGGTTTTTAAAGGAGATTCTCAACTTTCCACCAATATAAATTATGCTTTACTTTGAATTTAAGAAATAAGAATTATTCATTTTCTATTTGAATTAAGACTAAAGTCTCATTGATAGGCTAATTGAAAAAATCTAAGCTTAAACTAAGATTTCACATTTTTTTGAATCAAAAACATGTGTCACATTTATGCTTGCATACAATAGATTAAAAAAGAAAAAAATGAATTCTCAATAAGTCTCAACGGTTAAGGTGGTCGTGACATATGAGTTTTTATATTTTTAAAAGTTTGTAATAAAAAATCATAATTAATTATTTACTGAAAAATTCAAAAAATATGCATCACACATCCGCATATTGAGTCCTCTACTTAAGGTTCAAAACATTATGCAACATTATCATTTTGGTTAGGTATTTACGTGTAATAATCACACTTCTATTTTTCCCCAAAATTTAAGTACTACCTGCGACACTTCAAATTTTCACCAAATGACTTTTTTTATGTAAAAATAAACCTAGTAGTTTAGAAAACTAAATTCAATTCTATGCTGTAAATTCTATTCTTACATATTTTTGAAATAATATAGATAACTTATTGAAAATTTCTACCAAGTTGTGTAACTCTGATTTTTTGATTTTTTGCCACTTAAGGGCCTATTTTTTCCATGATGATCCTGCACATACCCTTTACAATTAGCGATGAGTGAGATGATGAGTTTCCAATGATATCACACCTCGTGGATTTTTTTTTAGCACTAAGGTTATGATTAGCGATGAGTGATATGGTCCCTTACGAGGAATTTTCTCTTGCTAACTTCACTACATCCTATTTGTGATGTCTTTTGTATCATTGATTGTTATATAGGAGTACATATCAAACTATGGTGCTTTCATCTTTTGTCCCTGATGGGATTCAAGATACAAAGTTAAACCAGCGAGGAGCAATGGGGATGAAGATGATTGTGAAGCTGGTTATAGATCCAAGGGCTGAGATTTTGTTGCATAAGGTACTTGCATTGCTGATAAAGATGGAAGAGAAAGAAGTGAACCAACAATTGGTGACAACTACTAGATGAAAAGGCAACATGTTGGAATCTTAAGGATTTCATATAAAGTAGAGAGAAAAGTAGCAAGGTGGATTATCAACCATTGATGTAGTTTTAAAGCTGAAGGATCAACGATCAAGGTTCAAAATTGAATGACTACTTGTCAATTCACTTGCGCAAGCTTACTATCAAATATTAATGGTGACATGCTCCCATCTCGGTTGTAACTGAAAGTAGATATCTGGTTTATTGTGTATCCTAGTTCATTGGCTAGTGGAAGGAATACTAGAGGCTGAATAATTTGCAAGGGAAGCTCTAGATATTATCTGCAACTAGGGTGACATAGCTTTCATCTGGGTAAGAAAAAAAAAACCTCCTATTAATTAAGATAGTAGGATGAATGCCCATGAAATTTGATAAGAAAATTGATGGAAAATGCAACTTAGTCTTTCTCTGGTGATTTCAATTCAAATGATAATTGAGCACTGCCTAAATTATGAAGAAAATTTTCCTATTCAATAGTAGAGTTTTATCCTGTCATAATTGTGTAGGGTTTTGTTTGGCCATAAGAAATTGTAAACCCTAGTCTCCATTCACGTTAAAAAAATGAGTGACCCAGAGCCTAGTGAGTCCAGTCTTAGATATGAGAAAACCAAAGTAAAAAATGGTCAAAAGACCTAAAACTCCGCATGCTTCAGCTGAAGCCAATCTCAAACTAGTAGTTGTGTCTAACCCTTTTCCCGGTACCCCTACGGCTTCCATAAGGTCAAGAAATGCAAAGAAAGAAACATAAAAGTTTATGCAAGAAACTTTTGGAGGTATCAGAGAGGGAGGGTCATGAATTGGTAAAAGGCTCACAAGACAAGTTGTTGTTACCACTAGGATGATTGATAATGTTGGCGAGATTGGTGAGAAACCCCAACCCCAAAGTGGATGGCAATTATTTAAGCATTCTTTCAACATGAAAAATTCTAGTAAGCCTGCATGATTTTTGTGGGGATTGAACCTGGGAAAGCTAGTAGTCCCAAATTTGTTTGTGTAGGTTGATTTAATGATGGAGCTAGCAAGGAACTATGACCCTACTGATAGGAAAATCAAGAGTGAGAATGGTAATATAATTCTAGAGGTGACTAAGGATAAAATGTTGGACATGTTTGGGGGTATGTGCAGGATCATGTTGGGCCAAAAAGTGGCAATATGATGGGTATGTGTAGGGTATGTGGCTAATGACTATTTTTTTACCCAAAATTGGTGAAACGAAAAGGATTTTTAAAGGATATTCTCAACTTTCCACCAATATAAATTATGCTTTACTTTGAATTTAATAAATTATTATTATTCATTTTCTATTTGAATTACGACTAAAGACCTGATTGATAGGCTAATTGAAAGATATCTATAGCTTTCAAATAGTATCACATTTTTTGAATCTAAAACATGTGTCACATTCTATACTTCACATACTATAGGATTAAAAATAAAAAATGAATTTCATGAAGTTTTTAACCAAGTTAAGGTGGTTAGGATAAGATTTTATATTTTTAAAAGTTGTAATAAAAAAAATCATAATTAATTATTTACTTGGAAAAAAATATAAAAAATACATCACATCGGGACATGAGTCCTCTACTCATATCTAAAATATTATAAAATAATATTATCATTTTAATATGATTAGGGTGGTCAGACAGACACCCACTTCTTATTTTTTCTCTAAAATTTAAGTACTACTGCATTGAAATTTCAAACTTTCATCAAATAGATTTTCTTTTTTAAAATAAACCTAGTAGTTTAGAAACTACATTCATTTTTCTACAGATTCTATTCTTACATATTTTTAAAATAATATAGATAACTTATTCAAAAATTTACGTCAACTTGCCTAACTTTGATTTTTCTAAATTTTTTGCCACTTAAGTGCCTATTTTTTCCATGATGATCATGCACATACCCTTGGGTTGAATCCCAATTACACTACAAAGTTCAAGCGTGCTAACTTGTATGCTAAATATCAAGGAAGAAAAATTGCATATAGAGAAGCAATACTTGTGCGACATAGAAGCAACAAAATAATTTCACTGTTCAAGATTCTGAGCCTTTTGAGTGTGAAGAATTTCAAGAGTATTTCAAGAACACTTATTATTGTTTGAAAAAGGTACTATCTCAGGATTTTAAGGTTAGAATAGCCCCTAATTTGTTGGTGATGGTTGCAAATATATAGGAATACAATTGAAACACTAGTTTTGATTATGCTAATTTTGTTGCCCAATAAATGCATGAGGATTTTCTCAAATTGAAAAGGGAATCACTCCCTTTATATTTCCCTCATTATTCCTTACTAATGCACATGCTCTTGTGGGAAGGAGATTATGAGTGGAAAAGAAAATTAAATTTAAGAATTGTGAATAGTGAAAATGAGGCCATCCTTGTGCAAATGTGGACATATATTTGGGATCAGGATTTATCCAATTCTAACTACATTTTATTTTCCAATATTGTAAGACATGGTATCTTAGAGTCATTGGGTGTGTCACCTAGATTTAGACTTTCTCTAGAAATAAAAAATGTCATGCACCCAATGGATGTACCAGGTTTTGTAGCCACACACAATTGGGATGACTAGTTTGTACATTTTGAATATACTTTTATCAAGGTTTATGGAGTTAAAGTGGCACCCCATTGTTTACCCTTGTATGTCTCAGACAGGTTGGATTTCATGGAACCCATGTGGAAAATGGAAGTCATGGATTTTGAAATGCTTAGAAAGGATAGAAAGGGATTTGTGGTATACCCCCAATCCTCTTTTGCTTATTTTAAGGTTATTGCTCTTGAAGGGTATGAGAAATTGGGCATATGGTAAATAATCTTAGAATTCCTATAGATGCGGTTAAAGTTTTTGATCCAGAAGCATTTGTGGCTAGAAAGAGAAGACAAAAGAACTTAGGCATCATACATAATCAATTTCTCTATAAAAATGTACTAAAAAATATGACAAGTGATGAGGTTGTTATGGCTAGGAAAAGGGAATGGACAGCTATGACAAACCTTGAGGAGAAATTTTTATGAAAAGGAATGCCTTCTACATCAGTCCATATAATGAAATTGCAAATCCCTTGGAGAGGGCCTTTACTATGATAAGGGACTATCAGTCTGGTCAATATAAAGTAAAATTAAAGGAGGTTGTAGATAGAGCTCAGGTCCTCTTAGAGAAACAATGAAAACAACAAGCTATGGATATCCCAAAAGGGCTTCATGATCTTCAGGAGGTCAGGGAGGAACAAGTGACATAACATGTGCCAAGAAATGAAGAAATTAAGTTGAAATTTCCCCTTCCCCATATTCAAGAGACTCATAGTTCATATGTTCCTCTTGATAGGATTGTCCAGTGGCATTATGACAGAGAAAATGATGATGATCCCAAAATTAGGGAGTGTGATGAGTTTTGGCTAATGATAAATTTGTGTAGACCAAAGAGTTTTAGGATTTTATGATCCACCAAAGGATTAAGGAAATAAAAGGGAGACTAGAAACAACTCAAGTTAATGTTGAACCTCCTCATCAGAAGGAAGCTAAGAAAGTAGAAGAAAATATTAAGGCTGAAATTGCAGCCATTACTCCTATTGAAGCTCATAGAATTGTTAAGGATAGTGGAATTATGCTATTACCAAGATATACTATCACAACCACCATAGCCTATGATGGAATTAGAAGAGATCCTCAAGCTCTTATATCTAAAGATCAGTTTGAGAATAAAGTATTTGGTTCCAGGTATAGTCCAAAGCTACATACCCTTGCAATTTGGTCTATCACACCTAATACTAACAAACATGAGGTTGCTAGGCCAATTGAAGAGGTCATGGGTTCACTAGTGGTCAAAAGAGCTACTGACATAACTCTGATCCAGACAGCTAAATTAATTGTACATGCTACAATGCTTAGTGTGGACACTGCACATATTTCTTAAAAGAAATATGAATCTTTGGTCAAGGAATATAATAAGGCTTTGAATGAATTGAGTTGAATGAGTGCTACCATTCAAGCTTCCCAAAATATAGTGACCTATAGCCTTCTCCCTCTTCCTCATTTGATATTTCTACACAAGATAGAGAGACTTTAGCCCTCAGAATTGATGATTTAAGAGGAAAGTTAACTACTGAAGAAGAAAATGTCAAGTAGTCCAAATTAGAGACAACCAAGGTGGCCAATGATATTTTTAGGGATGTGCTTAAGCATAGAGTAACCAATTTGGTCCACAAGGCTAATGAAGTATGGGTCACGTATAAAAAAAATCATGAGGAAAATATAAAGTATCTACAAGTACAGGAAGCCTTTGAGGAATGAGTGGAATAATTGGATTGCTAGAGTAAGTGCTTTCAAAGAGATGATGCCAAAAATAAGGGAGGATCTTGAGGCACCCACAAATATTCCTAACATCTTGAAGACTATTGACTCAATAAATGAGATAACCACTTTCCATGGAAAATTTGGAATACAACTCCAAAGCAAGTTGAAAATATTCAAGGAAATGGAGAACTGTGGCATGCCTCAAATATTGAATTTCAAGGGTGAATTACATCTGTTTGACACCTAGAAGGAATATTTGGGAGGATTTCTTGATGCTACTATGATGCATTTTTTTGTCACTAATTACCTCTTGCTCAATTCAAACATTGATATGATGGTAGAGATTGAGTAAAAAATGGATATATTTGTTAAGGAAGCCATAATTTTAATTGATGCAAGGTACTCCCAGTATACTACTAAGGTGCAGGATTTATTGAATGTTAAATGGCCTACTGAGGAAGAGTACAATGTCTGGTTGGAGAAGTATACAGAGTGAATAATGAGAATAATGGATAGGAGAAGAATAATACATAGCTTGAGAAAAATACATATTAGGATTTTGATATAACATGGTAAAATATTGTTCTCTCCTCAATGCTCATAGTGATTAGCATGTGGTGCTAGTGTGGATTAAATGCTCATTGACCTTTTTTTGCTTTCTTTTCCTTACTTCGTAAGTTTTGTTGTTTTGATTTCCTTATAGTTGGCATTTGGAACACATGGAGAATATTTTGTGACTACTGTAACAAACTAATGATGTGTTTTAAGGTGGGGCCTATTTTCCATGAATATTTGAGGATATTTCTTCCTCATGTTTATTTGCTTCACTTGAAGAATGAAGCATAACCATGAAGGGAATATTGCTACAAGTAGTCCTATGAGATCTTGACATGTGTGCTATCTGGTCCGAGGCTTGTTTTTCTCCTTCATCTCTATAAGAAGAAATTTAAGACCAAAAGCATGAGAGTTTGAAAATTTTGAGTTGATACTATTAGTGTTATCAAGAAAATATGAACCAAGTTTTAGGGTCTTTGTTTTAAGCTCATTTTGGAGTTCATACTTATGCATGTAAGACTAGTAATGGTATAGAATTTTATGATACATATTAATATTGGTTTCATGGTTATTCTCTCTCCATGTATATGTGTTATGAGTTATGATTGAAAGTAATCAAGGATTTCTTTCATTTCTCTCTATCATTATCTGATGGATATTTAGTTTCATGTTTTCCTATCGATTCAATGAATTGATGTAAATGCTTATATGAGAATGATAACTTGTGATTACTATGTGCTAGGATATTTGTAAGAAGTGATAATCCTGAAGTCACTAAGAAATATTGTAATGC
The DNA here is from genome assembly GCA_007258455.2 of Sequoia sempervirens. Taxonomy (NCBI): domain Eukaryota; kingdom Viridiplantae; phylum Streptophyta; class Pinopsida; order Cupressales; family Cupressaceae; genus Sequoia; species Sequoia sempervirens. The sequence continues at coordinate 9,561 of VDFB02272885.1, read as the reverse complement.
AAGATTTCTTAACATTATGTGTTTTATTATTTGAATTATTATCAGTTTATGTCAAAGGGTAAATTGACTTTGTGCTCTGGATAAAGACACTGGTTCATGTGGGATATTAGTGTTACATTTGCAGTGTTGGTTCATTAATATTCAATCTTTTAACCATAAATTTAATAATGAATATTGTTGTTACTTGTTCTTTCAGGTGTCTTTTATCTCATAATCAACTCATATAACATTAGCATAATAAGATGCCAACTTATTTAATGTTACTATTAAGTGTTATCATGAGAGATATTTGTTATTGACAATGTATTTGGTTACAATTGTAAAATGTTTTTAGGGATACATTGTGGGATCACCCTCTTGATTTTCATAGAGCCCAAAGAGTAGGAAAAGAAGTTTACTAGACTATATTCATTCATTGGAAAATCCCTTTAGTAATACTAATAATTGGAAATGGAAAAATCCATAGGTATGTCTAGAGATCAGTTTGGTTCTTAAAAAATAACCAACAACCCCTACATAGCCCCAATATTTTTCCCCTTATTTGTATGAATGATGTAGAATCCTAGAATATTGCTATGGATGAAGAAATGACATCTTTGAGAAAGAATGATACATGGGATCTTGTACCATTTCTTGAAGGATGAAAACCTATTGGTTGGAAATGGGTGTTCAAGAAAAAGATTGGCTCAGATGGAGGTATTGAGAAGTACAAAGCAAGGTTGGTTGTGAAAGGTTAATATCAATTTAAGGGTGTCGATTATGGTGAGATATTTTCTCTTGTTGCAAAAATGACATCCATTAGATTTTTTATTTCTATTATTGCTGATTATGATTTAGAGATTGATTAAATGTATGTAAAAATTGCTTTCCTTCATGTGGATTTGGAGGATATTTATATGATACAGCCAAAGCACTATATTGTGAAAGGTAAAAGTAAATTGATTTGCAAATTGAAGAAATCTTTGTATGGCCTAAAATAGAGTCCTAGGATGTGGTACCGAAAATTTGATACATATGTGTTGATTTTGGAAATTGAGCATTCTAAATTAGATCATTGTGTTTATTATAAAATTGATGGCGATCATTTCCTATTTATTGTATTATATTTTGATGATATGTTATTTACTGGTAGAGGGAAAGGTATAATTTCATAATTGAAATCTCAACTTGCTGCTATATTTGAAATGAAAGATCTTGGTATGGATAAAAACATTCTTGGGATAGAAATTAAAAGAGATAATTTTACTCCATCTCATGGCTATTGCAAGATGCTTGATAAGTGGGAGATTTGTTGGGAAAATGTGTCTCAACCTTGCAGTTTATATAAAGGTTATTGTTGATAGGATATATATATATATCCTAGTTACACCGATAGGTGTAATATACAATGGGAGCATGGGGTAGTGTTGAGGAGTGAAATCTGAGTGTGTTAATTTTCTTAGGAAACTCCTAAAATGGCTGACATACATTAAAATGATATATTGTAAATATGGGTCATTTGTTATTAGGTTTTAGATCTAATTAGTGATATTTTGTTGGCCTTTCATTCCCTAGAATGTAACCCTATTTTCAAAGGGCATTGTATTACAACTGTGGTAGATGGTGATGTATTCTAAGAGTCTAATAATGGTTGTGTTGTCTCTTGGTCTCTAGTGGTAATACTCTTGTGAGAAGCTTGCTCGACAAGTATATTATAATCTTTGTGATTTAGTGAATAATATATTAGGCAGCTTTTGGAGTGTGGTGTTTTTCTCTCAAAAGGATTTTCCCCACGTAAATAATTGTATTGTGGTATGCATGATAAATGTGATTATTTTTGTTCAATTTTTTATAACTGATAAAGATCTGTTAAAGTTTTTCATTATTCTCCTCTCAAGATTACTGTAGGAAGTTGTTCAACTACCTTAGCTTCCTTACACCTTGAACAACTCTCCTTTTCACTCTTCTTCTCATGTGAATATCTCTGATGTGCCCAAAACCCCTATTTCTAACCCTAACCCTTGATATTCTCCCAATCTATGCATCAATCTGGAGGAAACTAGCAATGAACCCAGGTTGTTTCGTGACCCTGGTGACCACCTCCATAAAAAAATTAATGAAATATCAAAGACAATCAACATCCAAAGGGATATCATGAAGTGGCTCTTTGGCCAACTAGTGATGGCTAAGGAAAGAATCCAAATTTTGGAGGGAAAGGTTCTTGAGTAGAAAGTATCATGGTTGGGGGAGGTGGAGAACAAGGAGCATTGGGACATAATTTCCTCTTTGGTCAAGTCATTCAAGAATTGGGAAAGGTGGGAAAAAGAACTCAAATATTTTCTTGCCATTGTTGGCACAAAGCAAGAAAAAAAAAATGCTGAATAAGATTGATTCTAACCATCAAAATCAAGAGAAAACCATGCAATGCCTCAAGGTCATCACCGATTATAGTAAGGAAACTGTTAAGAACATTTCCCTTACACTTCAAGTTTTTGAGGATGAATTAAGGAAGTTCCTGGAGAAAAAGGTTGTGAATAGTTGGGAGGATGGTGATATGTAAAAAAATAAGGGAAAAATGGTGGATACCTCTACTCATGATGTCAGGATGATTACCTAAGCCATTTTGTATGGGCCTATGACTTTAAAAAAGAAGCTCAAATTTTTTTCCTAGGAATGGAATGTGATCAAGTTGGTCTCAAGATATTGGGAGACTTGTAGGTGTCATATGGTTATGTGCTAGTCTCAGCTCTATGTGCTTTTCCTATTGTTTTTTGTTGGTCAAAATGTTTAAGCTTAATTTTGTGTTTTTTCTTTTTGGGTTTCTCACTTCTCATGAGTTCCTCGGTTGCCTCAATGACTAATTTGTAATAGGTACTATCCCTTCCAGTTTTAATCAAGTAAAAACAATATACTTTCATAATATCCTCTTACTCTTCTTATTAACAATATTCACTACTTCGATAGGAAAGCTATTTTTGATTAGGGTCTATGGTTTGGGGATTCTCATCCCCTACCTTTGAGGCCATGGATTCCATCATTCAATCCCCTGAAGGAACCCATATATATTATGCATGTTTGGGTGAGATTGCCTTATCTCCCCTTATAGTTATGGGGTTCCTCTACTCTTCAAGGGATAGGTAATGCTCTTGTTGGATTTTTGAAAGTGGATGAGGCTTCCTTCAATTATTCACACACCTCCTATGCTTTGATTTTGGTGGAGGTTGATCTATCTCAGGCACTACCTAGAGAGGTTGTGCTCCAAGTGAATGACTAGTCTTTGTCTCAGCTCATTGACTGTGAAGGTATCCCATTTCATTGTAGACATTGTTTTTCTACTGAAAACTTGGCTCATGACTGCTCTTATAAATCCCATCCTACTTCTTCTTGTAATTGGTGGAATAATTCCCTCAAGGACCATCTAATTTTGTACCTAGATGATTCCTCTTCTTCTGATAGTGAGGATTCTAAGCCTCCTTCTCCTCCTTCTCAAAAGAAAGTGACTATTGCTATTAATGTTACCACTCATGTGCACACCACTGCTTAGATTTTAGACAATTTTTTTCTTGTTGTGCATGTTGCCTCCCTTAAGGCACCTACTACTTCCATTCTAGATAATGTTGTCTCTTCCACAATTTTAGCTACTCCTACTTTAGGTTTGGTTGTTCCACTAGGTGTTTTTTCTTTTCTAAAGGGGATTCTCCCCTATCTTGTCAAAAAGATTCAAATCTTGATTCTAATTCTTCTTGGACTAAGGTACAGTGTATGAAGAAACATACTCCTAAGATGAGCTCTATCTTAATTGACAAGCCTTTGGGGGAAAAATTATTGGGTTCCAGCTTGGTTGCTTCAAATTTGTATTGTTGGCCTATAGATTAGGTTTTGGTCTATCTTGTTGGTTTCTTTGTTGTTGTTGGTTTGCTTTCCTATTTGTAGCTCTATGGGTGGCATATAGGCTTATTCTATTTGCTAGAATTCCTATTCTTTCTTTGTATTTTTTTGGCTTGATATATTGTCTATGGGGCTTGTTTCATGTTGTTGTTTGGGTCAGGGCCCTTTAACCCTACTTTATTAATCAAAAAACAATATTCACTCTTTTATTAATTTATAACTTTGTTACAAGTGAACTATTTTCTTAATCCCAAATTTTAATTTATTTCTAAGTTTATAAATGTTGTTATTAAATGTATTACATGTCTTTAGAAGAATATAAGCTCTACCAAACACCCTCATTTACCTTAGCATATATTGGCTAGTAGCCACTAGTCAACTTATTTAGGAATTATTAGTGGAGCTAACAACTCCATGAATATTTTTTTTCTACTTGTGCTTAACAAAATATTTTTAATTTATATTAATGTTTTTGATAAAGGAAAAATAGGTTTTACAGGGACCCAAAACCACCAAGTTTACAACAAAAGAAAGAGGACAAAAGATTCCAACAGAAAGAATAGGCTGCAAGAAAGGAAAATACCAGAAAAAGCAATAGCCAACCACAAAAGACCAGGAAAGTCAATCAAAAAACCAGCCGGGATGCAAGCCAAAAATCTAGCAGCAACTAACCCAGAGTCTTCAGAATAGACTCGGTCTTTGCCTCCAGGTCCTACATATCCTGAGCCCCTTTCTTGAATGTTTGAATCATCTGCGACGTCTTCCTTTTCAGATTGGCCCTGGTTCTCTTAGAAATCCCAATGTCCTATTGCTAGTTTTTATCTTTCAACTCTTCCAAGTCAACCACCAAGGACCCCTGTTGAGCTTTGTCCAAATTTTCAGTCATAGCGTTGATAATGATGTCATTATTTCTTGCCATCCTATTGTTCTATTAAGCAATTAGAGAAAAAATGGAAGAAAACATTAGAAAAGATGGTTTAAAGAAACCTTGAGCCGCATGACAATTTTTCTTTAACAATATGCAATTGCTACTTATTTCTAGCCCCTCATTTTTTCCACAACTTATTTTTATTTTATAAATAATATTTTCTTTATTAAAATATAAAAAATTCTTCCAATTTAATTTTTCATAATTAAAAAATTACATGAGAACACTCCAACTCCTCAAATTTAATAAAAAAAACACACTTAAGAAGTTGCATGGGGATATTCCATAAAAGGATTCTAGAAAAAACTAAAATGAAAAGAGTGCATTCCATAGAGCTTAGAGTGTATGTTTACCATTCTAAAGAAGTCCATTTTTATAACTTTAGATGGTTCTAATTTTTAGATCTCCTTACAATAATCATTTAAGCCTCTTAAAGAAACAACTTGCTATTTTGAATATAATTAAATATATTTTGACTTAAACATTCAATTAATGCTAGAGCCATGCTTCAAAAGACTAGGATTTTATCTCAATTTATAGATTTATAATGAGATGGATTAATGGTTAGGATTTAATCTTGAAACACAAATTTCTTTCATTAATGGTGGAATAGATGTGGAGAGATAACAACTATTACTAGCTAATTAAATCATTATTCATTTAATAAGATTATTTATTTATGTTTGTGAATGACTTAATTTGTTTTATTGATTTTATTTTTAATAAATTATTTATGAATAATAGTTTTCTTTGGATTTATTTATATTTTTAATATTAGTGTAAAAATAATTTATTTTATTCGATGAGCATATGTGTGATTTAGTGTCCATAATAATATCTTTCATTTCAATAATAGCAAATTAATTTTAGATAACCATTAGGAATAAACAATTCATTAGTCTGTGGATATTAGATATTGTAACATTATTTTTTACTCTGTTTTAACTCTGAAAATTTTGAGATCAATGCAACAAACTTTACTCTTCAATTTTCTAATGAATATTCTTGATTCTATTGTAATTTATTTATTTTAATTGAATTTAAATTCTTACAAATGAATTGCTTCATGAATTTTTATAATATTGGTCCGTTCAATTTTTTTTTATAACTTAGATATAGTAACTTGTTTTGATTATAAGATAAAAATAGGTTTTGAAGGGAGCCAAAACCCTTTACAACTTTAGGCACAAAATGTTGCTCAAAAGATACAACACTAGATAGCCAACAACATCTAAGAACACAAAAACTACAAAAGATACAAACAACTACTCAAAATATAAACAAAGAATACTAGCAACCAAACAGGGCATGTGCAGGATCATCATGGAAAAAATAGGCCCTTAAGTGGCAAAAAATTTAGAAAAATTAGAGTTAGGCAACTTGAATTAAAATTTTGAATAAGTTATCTATATTATTTCAAAAATATGTAAGAATAGAATCTATAGCAAATTGAATGTAGTTTCTAAACTACTAGGTTTGTTTAAAAAAAAAAACTGTTTGGTGAAAATTTGAAATTTCAATGTAGTAGTACTTAAATTTAAGGAAAAAATAAAAAGTAAGTGTTTGTCTAACCACCCTAACCACAATAAATGATATATTTTTTATAATATTCTAGATATAATTAGAGGAATCATGTCCAATGATGCATATTTTTGTAATTTTTTCCCAAATAATTAATTATGATTTTTGTATTAAAACTTTTAAAAATATTAAAAACATGTATGTTTGACCACCTTAACTTGGTCAAAACTTCATGAAATTCAAGTTTTTTTTTAATCCTATAGTATGCAAAGCATAGAATGTGATGCATGTTTTGGATTCAAAAAATGTGATACTGTTTGAAAGCTATAGATGTTTTTCAATTAGCCTATCAATCAGGACTTTAGTCGTAATTCAAATGGAAAGTGAATAATAATTACTTATTAAATTCAAAGTAAAGCATAATTTATGTTGGTGGAAAGTTGAGAATCTCCTTTAAAAACCCTTTTCATTCCATCAATTTTAGGTGAAAAAAAGTTGTTAGCCACATACCCAACATATTGCCACTTTTTGACCCATCATGATCCTACACATACCCAACAACAACAATCAACAGTGGGAGAAGTAGAGCTAAACCACTCATGTATCCTTTCGACCACCACGAGTAAACTTTACAAGAGACTAAGAGGAATGATTATGCATAGGAAAACCTCTCTTCCTTCTTTGTACAACCATCCATGAAAGATCATCCTCTGAAGGATTAGATCAAAGGGAAGATGGAGGAAAATCTACCAAAGGAAAAAAAGGAAGAGCACTAGGGATGTCACTCCCACAACCAATAGTAGCAACAAGAGCTACAAATAAACTAGTATTCAAAACACCATCAACTGAATCATCATCAACAACAATAGTAGCCTTACCAGTTGCAGCAACAATTGTAGACAAACCAACCACATTAGTAACAACTGCAGATGAACTGACAACACTAACAAAGGGAAAAAAATCAGAAGTCCCAACAACAACTACAAAAGACCCAATACCAATAGTAGAAGACAACTGAGAATCATCAACAGAAGAAGCCATGACTTTAGGGGCCAAGACATCTTCCCCAAAATCATCATTAGAATCATCGTCCAAAGATTCACCTAAAGTAAGATGCTCACAAAGAGCATCTTTGGACCAAGTAGTATAACTCCAACAAGATTTCTGATAGTTAATAGCCAAATAACCTGTAGAGAAGCATCTCCTACAATGGAAATGAAGGCCTTCATAACCTAGAATCTGAGACCATGGTCTAGCCCCCACCATCAAAATGAACTCCCTAGGTAAATCTTTTAAGGTATCAACATCCACAAGAATGCAGGTGAAAGTAGGATGATCAAAGATAAGAGAAGATGAATCAACCATAATAAACCTAAAAATAGCATTTCCAATAGACTCAAAGCAAGGAGTCCAAAACTAAAGAGGTAGATTATGAAGTTTGAACTAAGTAGGAACAACACTAATAGATTTAGAAAGAGGGTTGAAAGAAGGGAACCAAGGCCAGAGAGAAAGCTACTGCTTTCCCCAGAACCAAACACCCCCTTCCAAAACCCAATCCCTATCCTCCTCAGATTGAAAAGCAGCCACAAAAACCCCCTAGCCAAAGGATAGAGTTCAATCCTATCCTCAATAATAGGCCTCCAAGACTCTAAAACCCATTTGTGCAAATTTGGAAGGGAAGGACATAAACCATTAAATCTACAAATAAGAGTAGAATGAGAAATATAATATTCTTTATCCAACACCTCCTACCCACAAATAACAATAGGGGAAAAAGAAGAGCACCGTAAGGGTTTACCCTTAAAAGAGGGTAGAGAAGAAGGGATTTTATGACTAGAACCAACCACCTTAGCAAAGGACTAAGAAGCAGGGCACAAAAGAGAGACATCCATGTGCAGCAACCTAGACCCTAAAGGAGGAAAATAAGAAGTAGCAAACCCACCTAGCAAAGGTCATGAACAAACAGGAGACACAACTGAAGATAGTTGTGGGTCAATAGTAAGTTGCAAGCCATCTGTAGACACGGGCAAGCCAACAACACACGACCTAGCAGAAGTTGATAGCAAAGCAAAAGATGATCGCACACCAGAACCCGACTATACACCAGAAGCCAATGACACACCAAATATAGTAACCTGTTAAAATCATTTATTGTAGATGCTTTTTAACTATCTCATTTATTACTTCTCTTTCACTTTCTAAATTATTCTAAATAAATAAAGTGGATGCAATCAAATATATAGTCAATATAGGACAACCCACCTTTAAAGTAATTCTTCTATTCCTTCCTTAATAACCACCTACTTCACAATTCTTAGCTTGCTTTTATCCCTCATCATCAATATTGTTTTAATAGGTTTAATAATAAACAATTTATAAATATGTAAATATGGTGAAAATAATTACATTTTTTATTTCACTTTTAATAAAAAATAAATAAAGAAATACATTTCTTAAAAATGAATGATTCTTTTGCATTAAAAAAAAAAAAACTTAAAATCATTTAAATCAAATTGAACAACTATTTATTTATCAAATCAATAACTAATTTATATATAAAATATTTAAATATATTATATATTTTTTAAATTAATAATTACCATAAAATATAATAAAACATATATAATTTAAATATAATATTTATAAACTAATTATGTATAATAATATATTTTATTAATATCTCAAAATTTAAAGCGGTGAGGAATTTGTACAAAGAATATCGTTTGAAGAAAATTTCTAGTGAGTAACTACTATGTTTTTTCATTTTTTGTAGTTTTTCTTTATGTTTTTGTTTAGTATGAGATTTAATGAATCAAAGGGATTTCTCTGCAAAATAAATGGACAAAATAGTAAAGGAAGATATGAGAGCGTGCTATGGAGGACAGTTATGCAGCAAGCTGTACTCAGTTGTTTAACTTTCTAGAGGACAAGGTTATTGAGAAATTATTGAATCCCCACTCATATGAACATCTGGTAAGCCCTCAAGCATATGAATATGGCAAGGGCATGGCTTCTAAGCATGTGGATATCAAACAAATACTAAAAGATTACATTTTTGTCACCGATGGTCTGGGGCTCACTAAGTCTGACATTCAGGTTAATGGATTTTCCCTTGTCTCAAGTAAGGGTGTTTGCGCTTCTATTAATTTGAAGTTGTGTTTTGTTCTATTAATTGACAAGATTTTCTGTAGGTTCAAGTGGAGAACGAGAAACTATTGATCATAAAATGAGTGGGTAAATGGAAA